>JBAMBL010001646.1:0-122889 GCA_037043405.1 Drosophila subquinaria
GTATCTCTGTCTGCATCTATAGTTGTATTTTATGTATATCTGTGTTGTAGACCGCAGCCATTCTGACTTTATTTTCATTTAACTATCGATTTTTGTGGTTTTTTGAGCGCAATTAACCTTCTGCTCTTTCTTTTCCTCATAGTTTTGGTTTCAGTTTGAATATTCCGAAACTTTTTGGCTTGATGAGCATATTGTTGTAGTTGTTGTTGTTGTTGTTGTTGCTGCTGTTTCCTTTGATGAGTCTTGCAATAGAATTTCTGGCTTGGTCTCTCACTAAGTTTTCCAGCTGTTGGTTTTGTGTCAATTTTTCATCTGTATTTACTTTGCTAATCCTGGCCGATAATTTGCTGTGGTTGGATCTCCTCGTAGGCATTGTGGCCCGTCTGGTTGGGTTTCTGTAAATATTTTTGGAATTCTGATTTGTTTTTATAGTTTATTTTACTTGTCGTTTGTAGTAGATTTGCGGCCGAAAGAAAATCTACACTAGAAAATACCATTTTATATAAATCAATTTCTTATCATTAGTTTGCCTTTAATTTGTTTTGAAACGACATTAACCTATGCTCTTTTTTTTCAAGTACATTTAAAGTTAATAACTAGCAATTAAATTTTGCATTTTTTATATATATTTCGATTTAATTTCTATAAATTTATTCGAAATGTATATTGATGTATTTCATATCAAAGCTAATTTGCCAGGCATTTTTGTTATGCACTTCGTTGTGCATATATCATCAGAACATAGGACGTCCGATTGGTCTATAAAAACCGCAAAGCAAACATCCGCATTGAACGATAAATCTTCGAAAACCAATTCCACAATTCAACTCAAATCGGCTAGCCGCAATTTCAAATTAATTGAAGGCCGGAAATTGAAACGCAACGTCAACGATGATTCCCTCTCTCAGTCCCGCTGTTGACTCTACTTGCCATACCTTTTCAAATGTAGAATGTACGACGACAATCACAATATTGACCGGATCGCACAGTAACAAAAGCAACAACAAAAAAACGGCAATAACAACCTTTCTGACTTTCTGTTTACTGATTCGCATAATACTTTTAACCTTTCGTAGCATTTAATAGCAATAAAGTGGGCCAACGTCGAACGGCCCAACCCTGTTCTGACCCTCGAGCCGGCCCTGACGCCTGTGTGTATGCAATGCATTTTCTTGTAATGCATTTACTGTTCCAGTTGCTCAATGGCGGTGGGCGTGGCCTGTCGAACTTGAAGTGCAAGTGTGTTAAAGTGGCAAAGTGAAGTTATCCCTCGGCACAAACATATTTATTTTGGCAGATGGACTGGAAACCAAACGAGCAATGGCAACACGAACATCAACATCCTTTGCCAGCAACTTGTGCAACATTTTTAATGCATTTACACACACTCATGCACACACAGTTAAATGCATAAATGCATTACTTGTGTGAATTTTTGTTGTTGCTGTTGTTGTAGTTGTTGTTGCCTTCATGCCCAGCTTAAGTGTGGGCGTGTCCGATTGCCTAATGGAGTGTTCTGCGCAAGCAATATGAGTTTTTGTGACAACAACAGCGAACAGTTTTTCACTGACAGAGCATAAGCTGTTTGACAAGTCCAGGCATGCAATCTATGATTATCTAGAGTTTAATTAAAGGTTTAAATAAACTTAATTTAGATGAGAATGAATATTTTAAGATTTTATATGCATTTAATATAAATCAAACTGAATAATTAATTTCTATATTTCTGTAACTTTATTTATAAGTTTAACATCAGATGCCCTAAATTTAATTTTAAATTAATAACACTAGTTTACAGCCATTTTGACTTTCATGTCTGAGCGCACTTTTCTTATGGATTTTGGCTCATTAAACACGAAAATCGCACTTAAAAATTTTTTTATGGTAGCGTTTTCGAAATATTCATGTTTTTCAAAGTTTTCAAAGTTGCTCTCACATTTTAGAGTATACCACGAGATCCAATTAACCGATGTGGTCAAAAGAGTACTCAAATTAAAGGCAACTAATCTCTTTATAACTCTCTCTCATATAGCTTTGAGATCGGCTTAGTAGTTCAGAAGCTTGCGACTTTTAAAAGTTTCAAAATCCGGTTTTTTTGTGAATTTTGGGTCTCTACAGCTCACAAATTGCCCTAGAAAAAATAGATATCGCCAAGGTAAAATTAATTTTAAGAGCTTAACGTATAGCCAACACTGTTACGAAGAAGATAGGCTATTGCTTTTGAGAAGCTATGGATAAATCGCGGAGCTATACGCTTTTCAGTGAAAGAATATAAATCATCTTTTTAACGATTTTCTAGTTTGGTTTGTATGACAGCTATATGATACAGTGGTTTGATTTAGTCCAATCTTTGTCAGGATGTATGGGACCATAACATATGCTGATTGAGTAAGATTTGTTAAGATATTTCAAGCAACCAAAAAGTTTTTCATACTAAGACTTGGTTTTCGACTGATCGTTCCTATGGCAGCTTTATGATACAGTGGTCCGATTAAGTCCAAATTTGGTGAGGATGTAAGGGACCATCCCAGATGCTGATTCTGCAAGTTTGGTTGAAATATCTCTAAAAACAACAAATATTTTTGCACTAAATCTTTATTTTCGATCAATATTTCCAATGGCAGCTGTTTTTTGCGAAAAACTTCTTTGTTGTTTGAGATATCTTAACAAATCTCACTCAATCAGCATCTTTTATGATCCTACATATCCTGACCAAGTTTGGTTGAAATCGAACCACTGTATCATATAGCTGTCATACAAACACAAACTAGAAAATCGTTAAAAAGATGATTTATATTCTTTGACTGAAAAGCGTATATCTCCGCCATTTATCCATGGATTCTCATAAACAGTTGCCTATTTTCTTTATAACAGTGTTAGCTTTACGCTAAACACTCAAAACAAATTTTACCTTTGCGATATTTATTTTTTCTAGAGCAATTTATGAGCTCTCGAGCTCAAAAAATCACAAAAAAAACAGGATTTTGGAACTTTTAAAAGTCGCTAGCTTCTGAACTACTAAGCCGATCTCAAAACTTAATGAGAAAAAGTTCTAAAGAGATTAGTTGCCTTTAATTTGAGTACTCTTTTGACCACATCGGTTAATTGGATCTCGTGGTATACTCTAAAATGTGAGAGCAACTTTGAAAACTTGGAAAAACATGAATATTTCGAAAACGCTACCATAAAAAAATTTTTAAGTGCGATTTTCGTGTTTAATGAGCCAAAATCCATAAGAAAAGTGCACTCAGACATGAAAGTCAAAATTTTTTTTTGATTTTGTAAACTAGTGTAATTATATATAAAAGAAATCCTTTAAACATAATAAACTTGCCGTGCAGCATTGCAACTCAATTTCTTTGAGTCTGCGGCATTTCGTATAGCTTTTATGAAATATTATTAATTAACAGGAGTTATTATATTTTATTTTAAGAATTTCTTTGATACATTGTTGAAAAGCTCTCGTAATAACAACTACCTGTTTCTTGTTCTCTATATTTTGCAGGCCGTGAGCGACTCAACGAATACATATCCCACTATGAAACACTCAACTATGATCATGAGCACATCAGAGCTAGTCACAATAGAGCGCGACGATCGGTGACCAAAGATCATTTTGTACATTTAAGATTTGCAGCACATGGAAGAGACTTCCATCTTAGATTAAAACGTGATTTAAATACATTTAGTGATAAGTTAGACGTGAGTATAAAATCTCTTAATATTGTAAAAAATATAAAAAATATATATATTTTATTTGGTTCGCAGTTTTATGATAGCAACGGCCCCATTGATGTGTCAACTGATCACATTTATGAGGGCGATGTGATAGGGGATCGTAATAGTTATGTATTTGGTTCCATACACAATGGGGTATTCGAGGGTAAAATTATAACGGAACGTGATGCCTATTATGTTGAACATGCCAAACATTATTTTCCCACAAATCGTACGACGACCACCGCAACAACATCGTCCTCGACGACAACGGGGTCGACAACTCGAAGGAGCACCACTAAAAATACACCAGACAACAACAACAATAACATCAACATTTATAATAATAACAACAACAAAACTGCCATTGATAATAAGACGGAAAACTTCATAAATAAAAATGCTGAAACCACAACGACGACATCATCAACAACATTCCCAATGTTACCAGAGTCCACGACAATGTTCACACCGACAACGGACGGCATCATCGACCAGGTGGATGAGAATGCCGCCGCACAGGACGATTTTGATTTTCACTCCATTATCTATAAGGAGTCACATGTTGAAGATGCCTACGAGAACGTGCGCGAAGGTAAGTCAACAAAATAGTCCTACCGACCCACCCTCCTAAAATTCAACTTTTCGCCAGTGAAAAATATGCGCTTTTATTATAAAAGAACTGTAGACCTTTTCAATGAAGAAGAAAAGTAAAAAGAAAATTTGGCTTATGATTTATTTGGCGTACATTGGCTGAAGTTGAAGGCTTCATTGTTCCCCAAGGAAGGTACAAGTCAACCTTGAAATTGTTTGATAACATTTCACTTCTGTTTTGACACTTGAGTTATGACTGTCTCTGAGTGTTCGCTAATAATTCGAGTTCTTCGTCTTGTTCCAAGTGGCCTTAGCTTGTCAAATTGTCATGGGGTGTCTAAGTGACAGTTTGTGGCTTACTAAACATTTGTACGGCTTAAAAAATTGTTTATCGCGTGAAATTTGACAACGCTGCTTAAAAGAAGAAGCGAGTAAAGAGTTTTAAAAGTAGAAATTTCATTGCAATGTGAATTTCGGTGAATATAATAAATACATATATTATAATTGCGTATTTTTAAGAAACGATAAACATTAATATCAGCAAATAACATAAAAGTCACAAACAACATTTTTATCGCGTGAAATTTGACAACGCTGCTTAAGAGAAGCGGCGAGTAAAGAGTTTTAAAAGTTGAAATTTAATTGCAATGTGAATTTCGATTAATTTTTCGATATTAAAAAATTATAATTGCTTATTTTTTAGAAATAATAAAGATTAATATAATAATATGTACTTTATACCTATTCGAAAAGCATTTAAGCAATTTTTAAATCTCCCCAGAATGGTACTGTAGAAGGGACAAAAAAGTAATCTTTTAGTCTCATTCAACGATCTAAAATATTTGAAAAGCTCTTTGTGTGCATAAAATGTTATGAAATTTGGCAGCAGCGCTAATTTTCATTTGTTGTATGTGTACATATAATCTATACGTTATCTTAGTCAGCATAGATGGGGTATTTTCTTGTTTACAAAGTTGTAAGATGGCATATTAAACTTTAAATGAAAATTGGCAACGCTGCATCTTTGCATAGAAATGCGGCATGCCACAAATTCAGTTGAAATGTTGTCTGCAGTGGCATGCCACCAAGCAGTCATGCACAAAAAATTCTCTTACCAGTTCAATGGTCAATTTTTTTATGCAACGCTGCAATAAAGTGAGCCACAGATGACTCACTCACACATACAAGCACACACACACTCGCATGCATTCATAGTTGCAGCATTACGGCAACAATGACACTGACAATGAAAGTTGCAGCAACATGTGCCCATTGTGAATGCAACATCGTAGTTGTTATTGTGCAGGCAGCAACAATGATGAAATCAGCTTCCTCGTACACCGCAATTCCCCTGACTCTGCCGTAAACAGGCGTGGCATGCCTTTAAAAAAAAAGTAGTTGCTGTTGTTGCTGCAGCAAATGAAAGAATGGCAACAATAGAGCTGCCAGCAACAGCGACAAGGGAATTTGAAATCTAGAAAAAAGTTCATAAAAATAAAACCAAATCTAATGCATAGCTAAACAACTGCAACAATAACATACAGCAAAAAGTGGGAAGACGGAGGGGGCTCTGAGTTGGGGTCCTTCCCTGTTTTTCGTTGGGATTTGTTGCAAAAATTGCATGCAATTTGACAGACACACAACAACATCAGCAACAACAATGAGTGACAAAACTATGATCACGGGTGTATTTAGTAAAGTATGTGTGCGCGAGTGAGTGTGTTTATAGGGGGTGTGTTTAATTTTGGGGGCGTGGTCCTGCGCACTTGGGTGTAATCATTTTAATGAGCTTACACAAAAGCCACTTACATTTTAGTCCATCTCAAATTGTTGTTAGTTAAGCGACATTTGTTGCCGTTTGCTGCATTTGATTGATGCACTTCACACTGATTCCAACTGATTGTCCAGCTTACAATTTATATGTGTATATATGTATATGAATGCATGTTATGGCATTTAGCGTGGGAGAATTGTGTTACATTTAATTAGCCTCGTTTTTGGGCTCGTTTAGAATATTTTGTGTTTAGACAGCAGCTTGAAATAACATGTCGGTACAATTGAAATGCATGCATAAATCATGCTAATTAAAAGCATTGTTATAACTGTCAGATTAATTGAGATATTGAATGAGCAGCAATTCCCCGCAGGCTGCACTTCATAAGCAGTTGCGCTTAATTAACAACAGCTGAAGCGTGACCAATGGTGTCAATTGAAGCACGGCAACAGTGTCGAAAGAAATGTGGCAACAGTGTATAGAAAATGTGACAACAGTCTGAGAGAAGTGGGAGAGAACAAGCTTTAAGCAATTAATAAATAAGAGCAACTGAATGAAATGCAACCACAGTGTATTGTGTCTATTGTTTTCTTTCTATACCTCAAAAAAGAATTCAAATAAATAATTTCGATACCGAAACTGCGAAACGGCGAAACTTCGACCACATTAGGTTTCACTTTAAAGGTTTCTAATTTATTGTCGAACTTGTGTCAACAACAACTGAAAGTAAAGTAAAGCGAGCCATGGCAAAACTACGTGAAAAAGTTCATGAAACTCATGGGCAAAGAGCAGCACATAAAGTTCGATTAGTGCAAAGTGCGCTGTTGCCATGCTTCACTTGTTGACACAGCAACTGTTCGCTAAACTTTTCCTGCTGGAACTCTTTTCTATTTTCTATTTTTTTTTTTTTTTTGTAGTGCCTTTTATGGCTTAATTGCTAGCAAACCATCCAGCAGCGTCTTAAACTGTCCAACTTTATTAGCTACTCTGAGGCACGCACGCAACAAAGTATGAGGAAAGTATGTCGAGGTGTTTACGCTTCTTGAGCTTATCAAAAATGTTGTGCAATCCTGCTCGTTGTGGCACCCTTTGGTCTCAGCCACCCCTCACATTTAATGCCATTTAGCAGTATATTAAGTTTTGTGCTAGAAATGAACAGTTGGGCCCCTACTTTGATTACATTGTTGGCTGGGTGTATGCATACAACAGGCGGCACTGTTGTTGGCTGCGTGTTAAAATCAACCAAGCGAGGACACGCATATTTCCTGTTCCTCTTCTTTTTTCGCCCATCACCCTACAGGTCCTGTCATGACACACTGCCGTGTCAGTCAGTCAGTTAGTCAGTCAGTCAGCAAGTAGCAGAGCGTGCACAAGACGATCCACAAAAGTTCTCTCCGACGGGGGGGTTAATACACAAACACAGACACAGTCTTCACACACTGACTCCATTAAGCGTCGACTGCAGTCTGCAGTTGCCACTTAAATGCTGCACGCGGCATGGAAATCACAATTTATACACATTGTTGTAATATAATTTTTGCCCAGCCAAACAGAATGCAACTGAAGTGGCATTTATTTTCCTTTTTTCTTTCCAATTTTTTTTGCTGTGCCACATTGTTTGGCGGCGGCGTTGGAAACCCCAAACCCCTTGAAGAAGTGCTCCTTGCAACGCCCTCTCTGATATTTCTCGAGTGCATTGGCCGTGGCAGCTTTATGCAGCAACTGCAACTGCCATTAATGCAATGCGGCTCATTTTATTTATGAGGCTCTTTTTATTGCACTTCTTAAACATTGTGGAAATGTTGCATAAAGCCTCTCGCCCTTATTTCCCACTGCCCAGCTAATGCGTTGAATTATTTTTCATGTTTATTAGCTAACAGATAATAAAGTTTTGTATTACTTTTGTATAAATGTATACAGCCTGTTTAAGAAACTATTTATTATGTCTGTTTTGGATATTTAAAAAAAAAGGTAAAAGTGACACTGCTAATGTTCATGTCTGTTATGACTGTTTTTTAACATATATTATTGATAAAACAACTTAAAACTTAACATACAAGGCATCTATTATGATCAGAATGTAAAACATTTAGCATACTTTAATAAGAGCGTGAAAATATTATGAATATTGCCTCTGTTATTGCTTATAACATGTCGAATTGCTGGTTATTATAAGAAAGTAACTATGTTTGTAGACAATTGTTGCTGTTAATTAATGCCTATGCAATGATTAGGTCCAACAATTAACATATACTCAACAAAAGCATGTCATTATTATACAAAATCTACAATGCAAAATCTCTCTTCTCAGTTATCCGTAGGGCTTCGCAAAAGTACAATAATTACCATTTTTATTTTAAACAACAATATGAGGCAGTTGTTTCTTCGCAAACCTTGACATACTATCAACTTTTATTAATCACAATATTAATAAAAATCTTCTCTATTTAAACAGTCTTACATGTGTTATTAATTGCCTGAAAAATCAGGGCACAGTTGTCTTACAACTTCAGGTTAAATTACCTTTGTCTTTTCACTTAGGACTCCTTTCTCCTTTAAAACTGGCTAAGAATTATTGTTTTAGCCATTTTAAATTTTTGAATCAGCAAATTTGTTGTTCTTGCTGAATATGCGTCAACGATGCATGAAATCAACATCCCCAAAAAACACGTTTCACGTTGATATATATGTATAAACAGGATTTACACACAAGCTGCGCTGCGATTGCGATTTTGATTGTGATGTTGTCGATGTTGTCGATGAGGACAACGATGCCACAGCGTACAATAATTTCCGGCATTTGATAACGACAACAATAATAACAAGAAATGCTTTTCTGGCAGTGGAAGGGCGGTGAGGGCAACGGAGTTTGGCAATTGTAAACAAACAAATTTCATGCTACGTTTCACTGGAAAGTTCAAAGCCAGTTCGAGGGGTGACATTTAAAAGAAAGAACGAAAAAACCAAATTGACAGCCGACAGCGGCAGCAGTCATGGCCGGAAATATACTATATGCTTGTTTTTTAAATGTATACACATTCATATTTTTCGCTATGTGTTTGTTTTATTTATTCTGTTTTGCGTTATTAAATCGAATTGAAATCAGGCAACCAGCCAACGGCCACGTTAATTGGCAGCCATGGGGTATCTTTCTCTATATAGGCCTAGACTGGCACACACAACATGCTTATTGAAATCAAGTGCGTTGTCCGCAGAAGGCAACAGACTCGCATACAGTGCTGGCCATACAAATAGCACAAGCTAGAACTTGTTGTATTTCTGAGACAATATTATTTATTGTGGATCGCTTTGAGAACAGGAAGTATCAACCTCAAAACTAATATGTAAAATAAATTAAATTAAATAGATTGTTTGTTAAATAAGAAGAGGTCAATAAGAAGAGGTCAATGAGAAGGGGTCAATTATATTTTTTATATTATTTGCACTTTTTTTTTAATTAGTCTTTGAATCTTTCTGATTTTGCAGGCTGACTGTTGTGAGTTATGTATTTTATATTTCAAACACATTCGTTTGAAATCAAAAGAAATTATCATTAAATGTGCAGAGATTTTTAGAAAAAGGCTGATATTTTTTTTTTGGCCATTGCTGTTTATGTGCTTAAGTACATACTCTGGACTTTCAGGGTGTGTGTGCATGTGTGTGTGTGGGCGTGGAGCGGTCAACGCCGCTGCGATGCGGTTGGATGAATACATTTTGCATGCGTGGCGACATGTGTCAACTTCTATTAAGTTAACGTTGGTCATTCAACCCGCAGCCGGGAGCAACTTCGTCTGTCCGTCCGTCCGTCCAACCGTCCATATACGACATGAGAGAGGCATGTGGTCAGCAGTTTGCTGTGGCCAACGCTGATGTGGGCGATGTTAAATGTGTGACCTGTTCTGCTGCAGTTGCGAGTCGAGTGATAAGAGGAATGAGCATTATTCCTCCAGCTAAAAAGGGAAACCGCCACAATGTGGACTTAAAACTTGTCAGACGATTTAGCAAAACTACTTTTTTTCAGATTAATGACCTGCAACTTCTGCGAGGTGTCAGAGAGAAAAAAAAAAAAAGAATTTCTTTGACTGAAACCAATTTAACTTTCAGCATTTTATAAATTTAAATAATAAGTGCTAGGTTTGGCATTTGAATGCTTTGACACCTACCATCAAATAATTATAAAATAATAAAAAATTTATAAACATTTTTAATACAAACTGAAAGTTAAGGTGTTGCAAATTTTCAGTACTGTAAATTTTTAATAAGTTTCATTAGTTTTTTCATTGATAAAATATCAGAAAACAGAAAAGGCTAATGTAAGAAATTAAATTTGAAAGCAAAAGTAAGTAAAATAGACATAATAAAAATAGTAGTAGAAATAATATTTATTCCAACTGAAGTACTTTTCGTAGTCGTACATTTGGCTGGGAAAAACATTTTAAACATTATTTTAATATTTGCTGAAAAAAAACAAATTTTTTTTTACTTTATTTTAAATGCTTTAACCATGATTTTAGATAAAAATATTTAAAGCAGACTCGAAATTATTTGTTGTCAAATTATGAATATAATGCAATTAAGGTCAGCGAGCTGTATTGTATTGTATTGTTGTTCTCCTGTGTTGAACAATGTTTAATTGCTTTACACAATTACACTACAAAAGTCAACAAAATCAGAGGTCAGAGTCGAGACATGAATGCAATTACACGTGACAAATTACAGAGATCAACAAAAGTGCAGCAATTATAAATACACACAGTTAGTTGGCACAGAGTTTACAGCTAAACGAAAAAAGTTGCTTTTAATTATTTTTATACTTTACTTTTATTATTGTGGGTGAGTTTTTTGCAATGTGTTTGCCATTTATATTTTTTTTATTTTTGGTATTTTGTTTGCCTTGCACAATAATTGCATTTGTTGTTCGTGAGATAAGCTCGAAGGCATAGCGAAGTGCCAGAGTTGCCACAACGCGTGTCGATTGTGTTCCCAGCACTATGCAAAATTGCGGTTAATTGAATTCAGTGAACACAGTTAACTGCTCTTGTTGTTCTTGTTGTTGTTTGTCCACATGCGCTTAAATTAATTGAAGGGGCAACCTAGAAGGGTCGACAGACCCAAACAACAAAATCGCGCATGACTAATTTTCCATGTTATACTGTCCAAAAAAATAAACAAGAGGAAAAGAATTTTGTGATAGTCAGCCAGTGTTGGACAGTTTTCTATGTTATGTTTCAGTTTTAATTGACAACTGTACAAAGATAATAAAATGCTGAAATGGGTGTGTGATGTGGGTGTGTATGTGTCACATGTGCCAAATTGACAATTTCTTTACCGTCATGCCCAATGGTTTTCATGTTCATTGTCAGCTGCAAAACTTTATAGTTGTTGCGTGTTGTTCTTGTTCTTGTTGTTGTTGTTGTTGCATGTTGTTGTTGTTGTTGTTGTTGTTGTTGTTGTTGTTGCATGTTGTTCTCCTATGCGCGGTGTCATGTTGCAGCTGCTGTACTGTAATTTTTATGTTTTAGCTCCCCATAAAATGACAACATCAATAAAAGTCTGTAACTGTAATGTGAGTGCATCAAATAACATTGCTCTATCATCTTCTTTGTTGGCAGTCGGGAGAAAGACAAGAAATTGATAGAATGATAATGATGCGTTTCAATGTGACATTTTTTATGAAATGTAGGTGTCTAAATAATAACAATAAGTTTGTTTTGTCGTGTAAATTAAGATTGAGCTTCTAAAAACATTTAAAAAAAGCAAAATATGACGAAATATATTTAAAGCCAAAAAAATGGAGTAACTTTTGTGAAAAGTTTTTAAAATTCAAAACAATTTTAAATCTTAATTTTACATTCAGCAAGTTGCACAACGAATTTCATTGGAATGATGTAACATTTTATGTTTCTAGTCCTCTTTTTTTCAATTAGAAAAGACTTTCTTTTCAATTGTGTACAATTTGTTAATTAAAAGTAAGATTATAAAAAAACAACCATACTAAAAATTATAAATTTATCTGAGTCCGACTAAAATTTCTAAAATGTCTTCTTCTGACTGTCATACACAGAAACACAAATGAACAATACCCTTTTTTATTCTTTCAACGCACACAAACGATTTTATTATTAAAACGCATATGCTCATACTCCGAATTTTACGATTTTCTGATGCACACACACAATTTGTTAGTTGCAAATAGTCCACTTTCCACACAATTCTCAACAGCGCCCCAAAGCATGCAACAAAAGGGAAAAATTGGACAGAAAGAAATGGCCAAACAAATTCCTGTTTGATAGCAGGCTGATATTTGGTATTTAAAATGTATATTGATCGCAGAATCAGAGGAGAAACTAAAACGATGCCTGGCAGGCAGGCAGGCAACAGAATTGGCCATGGTACCAATGTATGTATGTTCTATGTGGCATTTGCCTATTTATGCATGCAACTTGCAATTGCAATTTTTACAGTGCCGCTGTCAACAGCAATGCAAAATGCAGAATGCAGAATGGAAAATGCATTGCAACTGCTGCGACAAGGCGGTAAAGGCCTTGAATATTAACTGCATACCAATGTGCCATAACTTTTGCGACCCGCAACACTGAACGTGCCACATATGCAGATAGAAACACACACAGACACGCACAGAGTGAGAATAATATACATACATATATCTAAGCCCCAAGTGGCGCGTTCCCATTTCCCATTTTGTTGTACGCCTTCAGTTCGCTCCCAACACACTCGCTCAATAATCAATTCCATGCTGTTGCTTTCGGTTCCATCCTGTTGCCGTTGACTCCTCCACATCGTCGTCTATGGCTGTTGTTGTTGTCGTTTTCTCTGCGCTTGGTTGCTGTCTTTTTTTTGACACTTGGCTTGAACCACAAAGGGTATACACGTTTTATGGCACGTAGAAAAATCAATTTGCTTAAAATCCCTTGATCTCTCATTGTTATTCAAATAGTTTTATCTATACCACGTACAAATTGATACATGTAATACAGGGTATTTGTTAGTCGTTCAACGCTCCGCAAAGCCTTCAGACTTGTTTTGTATGTTACACTTGGCTTAGTTTGCAGTGTAACCCCTTTGTTGTCGTCTCGCCGAGATGGAAACTCTGCTGTGTGCCGTGAAAATTCAAATTAGATTTTAAAATTTAATAAATGTTTGTGCAAATTAAAACGTGGCAAAACCATCAGTTGCCCCAACGCCCACGACACAACATTTGACAGAGTATAAGTCGCTTTTTAATGGGTTTTTTGTCTAGTGAAATAGCCAACAACTTTTTTGATTGCCCTCAAAAATTACATTGCAACAAATTGATAGAATGCTTTACAAAAATGGTTTTATTTCAGTGCATTAATGGGGCTTGGGTCTTATCATCATTTGTACAAATTGCAGGGAATTTTTATGCCACGAAAACCAATTGATTCCATACTGATTTGTTGTGCGGCCATTATAATATTGTCCATTCAAATTACTAAAAGAAAGCAAAGTTAATTTATAAATTGATTTTATATATACAGTTCTTTTTTTTTAATATTTACCAGTAATAGCATTTTCTGTACCACCAACCAGCTCGAAATTCCTTTGCACAGTTGCCAGGACTTTGATCATTGTCGCGATCGGGCGTGGAGAATTTCATATCCTTTTAGGATGTGAAGGCGTCCCCTGCCGTTCCTTTATATTGGCCCAACGATAATATCTTATAGGCCTCAGTCTCGTTGGCAATCAGAAAGTGATCATAGCGTGCATATCTAACATCTTCATCAAATCCCTGTAGATAAATGTAGAGTTCATGATGCTGTGATCTGGTCATTAAGTAAATTTTCTCTAATCCAATAAAGAATTCTCCGCGCAAATCACCGAATCCCAATGAATAATCTGTCCAATTGCGATTGAACATTACAGAACCATCGCGTCGTCGTTGAATGACTGTCCATCCCGGATCGGCCAAGACGGAATCGCAGAATACCGGAAAGGGCTCGGATCCGGGTACCCGTATAACGTGAACATCCGTTGATTTGCCATAACAATTTGATGATTGACAATCGTCGAGCTGTGTCTTGAATTCAGAGATTTCATCTGTCTGCTTTGTTATCGTTGTAGTCAACGTTGCAATTTTTGCACTCTGTGCCGTTATCACCTGATCTTTTTCTTTAAGCAGTGAATCCATTTCTTTTATTTGTTTTTCCTTCAACTCGACTTTGATGACATCGGATCCAGCTGCAGACTTGTGTCTTTCGATAAGAGCCTTGCTGGTTGCCAAGAGCTCATCTTTGATCTTGCTGCTGTTGTTGCAAGAAGCATTCAGATCGAGTAATTGTTCATACTGAACTTCTCGATTTTTGACGGTTTCTTCACAGATGCCAATTCTACTTTTGAGACTGCTCAACTCTCTATCCATTTTTTTTAAGCCAGTGTCTTGTTCATTTGTTTTCTGTTGCAATTCTGTCAATTGCATTGACTTTCGATTGAGTTGCTCTTTTGTTAGAGTTTCCCTATTTTGATTTGAGTCTTCACAGACTCCCAGCTTTATTTGTACGTCCGCCAGTTGTTTCTCTGTATTCTTTATAATCTCTTGCAGATCCTTGATCTTATCCTGCAATTCCAGAAACTGTGTTTGCTTCGACTGCTGCAATATTGGCTTTACAATTCCAAAACAATACGAGTTGCATTCTCCCTCCATATCCTTGAACATTGTCAATGACTATAAAATTGCAGAATATTCGCTTTAGTGAAATCTTTTTTGAATAAAATTGGATTCACTCACCGTACCTCCCATTCCATCATTTCTCATTGATTCAAAGCTATATTCGATGAGTGTCGACAGCACTAAAATTAACAAAACTTTACTATAATTCTGCATTATTATATAAATATATTTTAATATTATCGTTTTGATTTGCAGAAATTAAAAACAATAATATTTTTTCTTAAACCGTGACACAAAGAGTTGTGTATTCTTTTGTAGTCGCAACTAAACTAATTGAGGCGTAGTCCAATCAAAGAAATACATAGAAAAAACCTGCATTTTATTAAAAATGATTTTCTTGGAAATGATTGAGGTATGAGCAATAAACAAACAGCTGTTGGTTATTGTGCAAAGCTATTGACAATAAAGCCTATAATATTGACAATATGTTTGCTTTTATGGAGTCTCGCAGCTGTGACCTGAAAGCCATGATAGAAATGTGTGCAAATAAATATAATTTATTGCATTATATCAATTAAAGTTAGTAAATTGTTTTAAATAATCTGTTTAAAATGTAGTTTTGGAATAATAAAAACACATTCTTTTATTTGATATAAAAAATATCCGCAAAATCTTTTGCATCAATTGCTTTAATATCAATCAAACTTACAGAGTTTAAATAGTCGTTAAATCTATTTAGCACCACATAATATTCTAAATTATTTATACACCTTTTTGGACTACTTTCCGATTAGCTACTGTATTAAAATAAATTCACAATGGCAAAATCAAAAACTCGGCCAAAAATCTATTTTATATCGGATCATTGTCAAACTGTTGTTGCACATGAAATATGCTTAGCTGCATTATCCAATTGATTAATCCTGTCAACTGTATAATTGTTAATTTATGCTCAATGAGCTCACCTCGAATACCAAAAACCACAGTCTGTCATTTAAAATATTCCGAGCATAGAGAATCACGTACAACTCACCCACACATTCGAGTATATATGTCCATATCTAAGCATTCAGTTTGCCAATTTGCATTGTTTTTCACCTGAACGAAAAATGGTTGAGGCCATTTCACACACTTCAACATTTGCATAAATTTTAATGTCCACGCACACATACATAAATGCATGTGAGAGCCACAACAAATGCTGGCCAGGCTAGAACGAGTTGTCATTTGCAGGATGATGGCGACACGTTTAAATACATTTTGAACGCGGCAGCAACATACGGCGACAGTTTCAACACCGTTGCAAACAATTTTTGGTTATATTGGGAGAGGGTCTTGTGGGTCGTTGTTAGCCTGGTCCGATGCAAGCTCCCGTAATAACGAGTTTTGCGGTAAATTGAATTGTTGAACATTCCGCACTCTAAAATCGTTTCGTTCGCTTTTCGCTTCTCGCTGCGGTTGAGGTTTTTGTTTTGTTGCGTCGCGTTGTCGTTGCCTCGGGTCAACTGAAATGCGACCTTTAGCCGTTCCCTCGCCCCAACAAGCGCATTTTCGCAAAGTCTTCCATTTGTTAGATGAGAGATGGAGGACTTAAAATATTTATTGATGTGTTGCCAGGTTGCCCAACCACTGCTGCACGTTACTTTTCACCCTTGGCCCCCTTCTACGGTTGCACATGCGCACCGGAAAGCTGCATGGACAAGAAATTATGATGGTCATCAATTTCAATTCCGTCAAGCTCTTGTTATTTGTTTACAGTCGTGAGTGTAGCACACTTTTTGGGGTCGTTTAAATGGTAAAACGATAACTTTAAATATTTGTTTTGTGGTAAAAATGAAAAAAAATTATTTATGTTACTAATAATTTCACTTCTTTTTATATAAAACACTCAGAGCAGAAATTAAATATAAATATAATTATGCTAAATACATTTTATATTAAATCTTAAATTCAAAAACATTTATATTTAATATATAATATTTCCATATTTAATTTTCCAGCTTAAGTCATTAGTCCCTGACATTAGTATAGAGTAATTTAAATTAGTGTTATTTCTGACTGAAATACTTTTACCTAATATTTAAAAAAAAAACTATAAAAATCCTTGCTTTTATGTTGATTAAAAGGAGAATTTATCATTCACTAAAATGGCTATTTTTTTACTATTTGATTCATAATATTATTATTTCCTACATAAATAAAATATATAATCATCATCTTTTATAAAACCCATGTTTCTATTAAGTCAAAAATAAAGTAAATTTAACCCATACAATAATTAAATTGACAAAACAAGTAGTGTCATAAGCAATATTCCCATTACGCAGAGTGAGAATAAACAAAAGGCAATCCGATAGTCAAGTCACATGAGCACATAACATTGCCATGTGCCGCATGGCGTATGCGTAATGTGCCCAATTGGATTTACTTTGCTTAGACACACTGTTTACACGCACACACACAGACAGACAGACAGACGCACTAAACTGAACACAAGTTCAAACGAAGATTTTAGCCAATGTCTTGCACCATAATTCAGACGGCTGCAGTTCATGTCCTTGTGACAGCTGCAGCAACGGACCAAGGACAATTTCAAACAATTTTAAAATTTAGAGCACACATGCCACTTGACCAGACGACGACGAGTAAGAGGCATGCAACATGCTTCACTCGCCTCCCCCACCACCTCCCCCCCCCCCACACACACACACACGCACAGACACATACAGAGAATTTGCATGTCTTGGTTTTGCTTTTACGAGCTTCAAAATATGCATAAATCTTGTGCTGAAAATTTATATTTACATTTTGCTCGTGCTATTTAACAACATTTGGTCAACGGCAACGTTATGAGAGCAGGAGGAGGATGAGGTGGAGGGCAGTATCCTTGAGTGTGCAAGCAGTTGAAATTTTGAGGTTTCTGGCCCCACTGCTACCGCCGCCATTTTGTGGTTTGCGCAACGGTTTTGAAAGTTTTGCATTTTACCACTTTTCACTTGTTCGTTGCAGTTGCTGGGCCCCAACGGGATCGGGATCGGGAGTTGCAGCTGCAAGTTGTTTGTTTTATTGCAAGTGCCAAATAATTTAACTACTAAAATATTAAATTTCTGTTTGAATTGTCGTCAGTGTCCTTCCTATGTATGTAGTTGTTTCTGTGGGTGTGAGTTTCCAGCCACAGGCAATGCTCATAAATTTTTGGCCACCTAACTTCCTTTCTCTTTTCCCCCTACTCCGTCCATTCCACACTCAATATATGTCTGTACGTATGTATATACATATGTGGCACTGTGGCAACTCGAATGTGTGTTTGGGGAATCTACGGGTCATGTGTTTGAGTTTAATTAAAAAGGGGCATTAGGATAGCAAAGTTCCACATATGTATGTACGTGCCCATATTCATTCACTAGCGTAGTTAAATGATGTATGCTACAAGTTTTTGACTTTGGGGAGTTCGTTTCTGCAATTGCACAGGTGTATTAGTTTACATAGGACCGGGCAACAAACTAAAGTTATTACTAGCCATAAGAACTCATTCAACTTATGCGAAAGCTATTTGCGAATATGAAAGGAAAAGTATAATTATAATTTTATTAGTGTTATGAAGATAACAATAATTAAAATTGAAAATTATATATTTTTCTTAACAATATTTATAAGATTAATTAAAATAAATTACAGTTTTAATGTGATAAGTAAGCAGACAACAAAATATATTAAAAATAAAAATACCAAATTATAGTTAATAATTGATAAATACAAATTCGCTGTTGAAAACAAATAATTCAAATTCTTTTCTTTAAACTAACAAAAATTCTACCTGATATCTTGAAAATATAAGAGTTAAATTCTTTATCCCCATAAAGTGATGGAAAAGATAATAGAAACGAGAGTCATTTTGACTTTTCAAACAAATTTTTAATAATAATTTTAAAAAAAGCTGATCATGAATATAGAATCCTTTTGTATTGTTAAATTTGAAAATATTGCTAAATACACATTAAATAAAAATTATAAAACAATTTTAAAAATACAAAAACATAATCGATTTTATTGATTTTCCATCACAGTAGTTGTTTTTGTCTTGACTTTGAAACAATTTCAATAATAGTTTGTAATCCATTTACTGTAAGTGAGCTAAAGATAAACCTGATACCTGTTTTATTGAAAGTCTAAGCTCTGCCATTGACAAACTCAGTAAAACCTGGAAATCTCGTTGGACATTGCCTTGGCAACAAGAACAACAAACGGCAATGAACACTTCATTCAGCAAATTTAAATTGAACTGAAAATTGCGGTTTGCAGGAACTTCAAACCGAAAGCTAAAACATTCTCAGACACAAACAAACACACAGACATCGATTATGGCAGGATAAGAGTTGGGGGAGAAAGAGAAGGAGATGGAGATGGAGGAGGATGAGGGCGAGTCTATTGGCGTCTGTCATGTGGTCTGTTTTAAGTGCTCCACCGGTTATTTTTGGCCATTGGAGGGTGTTTCGTGCTGAATGTCGGATATTGGGTGTTGGGCACTTGATAATGACTACGATGACAACAGAATCGACAACGATGGCGACGCTGTTGTTGTCATTGGCGCAACAAGAACAGACACAGACTCAACTCAATTGTAGCTGTTACTGGTTATTCAACAACAACAACAATAATCACCACAAGTTGAAATTTGCTTTTATCTTTCCCAATAATTATGCTCTTAAATTCCTTAGTTTATTAAGAAATAACTGAGCACTGAAAATTTGAAACATTTCTACTCAATTTAGTCGAAATATCTTTTTATTCTATGCACTAGAAAAATATATACGAAATAATAAAAATATTGAGATTATCAAGAAGCAAAACCTTTTTAATAACGTCGAAGATGCGACCCACTTTGGATTTTAGTAAAATATTTATTAGAATTATTTAAGCTGATGAATTAAAAACAAATAAACTAAAAAATCCTATCATTCTTCCAACAATTCTTCTGCTGCTGATCAAGCATTTCCAAAAGTATTGTTCTCGTATGTCTTTGACTCCTACTTAAAATATATTTCATATAAAATATAGAATGAACTGCAAGAATTGGATAACTTCTAAATCTTCACTCGCTGTAGATGTGTTAAGTATTGTATGTTTGTTTTTGAGAGCACTCAGTAGTTTAATTTTACCCCAATTTTTAAACGAATTTCAGTTGTGTCCTGGCCTTCCGTCTGTCTCTTTGCTTGTGGCAATGGTATAACAACTAACAGTTGCTCGTTAACAGCTGTGGATTATTATGCTTTGAGTCCTGACAGACATAACCGAAACGTAAGCCAGTCATAAACCACTTTTATCATTCCTAAGCACGAAAGGACTTCTAGTACACTTCATTTGGAAGCCCTTGTTCTCCATCTGTCTGTCTATCTGTTTGTATGTATGTTGGTCTTTCTGTCTGTCTGTCTGTCTTTTTGGTCTACCTAGAAGCCTGCCTTTTATCTAATGTACTTGTCTGCTGGTACTTCCTTTCTACTTTCTACTGCCCAGAAGGTAGTCAAATAACTTAGTATACTTCATCAAACCAAAATCTGCACCCGAAAAGCGTTCGTCTGTCTCCATCCTGTCCTCAATTCAAAAGGGGGGGAGGAGGTGTGCAAGTAAATATTTCCACTTTTCGGCCACAAATGCAATTGGGCTTGATGATATTTGTTACTTCCGTTTTGGTTTGCAACCAAAGGAAATGAAGCTTGTACTGCTTTTGCTCTTCTAACTACACTGCACTTTGAGACTTTGACAGTTTTGCAATTTACACAGTTTGCTTTATTATTATTTTTTTTTTTTGATAAGAAATATTTTTTAGGTTTTAAAATACTGTTTTATCGCTTATAGAATAGAAGTCAAATTTTTGTAGAGTAAATATTAATATTCATGTTATGAAAATTTAATAAATTCTGTCAACAATTAGTTTTAAGCAAGTTAATATTGATTGAATTGGAATTTAACATCAAAGCTCTTTAAACGAAAAGCTAATTTGAATTTTAAAAACATGGTTTAACTTACTAAAACAAAAAGCGCTTTTTGTAAATTCGTAAATGTTTTAATTCTTTTATTCCTTAATTATTATTACGGAAATAAACTTTTAAAATATTTATTATTTAAAAGAATAAAGGTATTTTCAAGTGTTGTCATTAAAAAATAAAATCTTTAGTTGTATTTCTTTCAGTGTTTAGGCCCATTTACAACAAATTGCCTTTTGCCATTGTATTTGTTGTCAATCTCAGCGAGTAATCTACGTATACATCAATTTGGATGTGAATCCAAGCAACCCACCAACGAACTGAGTGCCAACTCTTGGCTAAACTATTATTCACTATTCACGAGTCGTGAGTGTTCAGTGTGCATTCATTGGCGTACATAGATGTCTTTGTGTGCGTAGGCGTAGACACCGAAAATAAAACCGCAATGTTTCATTTGTTTTATGGTCAAATTGCATGCAATGAAAATTCCAACTAGACAAAAGTGCCCCTACAAAATGGACATATGTGAATGTCTACATATTGTGTGTGTGTGTGTGTGGATTTGTGTGTGTGTGTGAGCCTCCTCTGGGCACATTTCATTTCTTTGGATACCAGCGCAGTTTTGGGTCCTTTATCAACTGGCATTTCACATTTTCGTAGTTTTCTTTCTTATCTCCTGCGCATTAGCTGCATTCGCCTGCATGCAGTTCAAAATTTCCCAGCTCTCCATCTATCTATGTATGTGTATGTGAGAATGTCCCATTGAAACTTTCTGCTTTGTGTGACAAGTCGACATTCTCTCTCTCTCTCTCCCTCCTCTAACTATATCTTTCTCAGTCTCTTGCTTTGTGTGTGTTGCAGTTTTGGAATCCAGTTCCAAGTCTTTTGGTTGCTTGTTGATATTGCACTTTGCCTTGCATGCAAAATTTGGCAGGCAATGCTCTAGAGACGGGATCGGGTCGAGTTTAGGGACCAGAAGCCAAACAGTTGCTCTGCCAAATGAACTTTTCTAATTCCATTTGACCCCCTCCAGCCTATCGTTGACCCTTCTGCGTCATCTCCAGACTCCAGAGTTGTGGAGACTCGTTTTCATTCATGGCGTACCAAATTATTCTGTCGTTAATTAGTGAACGATATACACACACACACAAACTCACATATTTGGTACTTTGTATCGTCAAAAGATTTGGCTTATTTCTACGTCATTTGCACGCACTCAAAGTTGGTAAACTCTCCTGCCTTCCTCTTTCTATCTTTAGGCCAAGCCGGAACTCTGAAATCGTCTCCTGATGTTGATGTCCTGTCATTTCGTTGTTGTATGAACTTTTTGCCCACTCGTCGTTGTCGTTTGCCTTTAAGTCCTGCATTGACCACAAATTGCTTGACTACCATTTTCATTTGCTTTTAGCTCCTAACTAAGCATTTGCTCGTTTTCGCCACAAAATTCTTGTTTATCTTTGGCCGGCACTCGAGTTGAGTGACAAGTCAGGCCCAAAGTAGGACAAGGGAACAGGTGCGAGTATTTAACAGCTGAAACAATTAGTCCGAGTTTGGGCAAAATTCAGAGAAACAACTTTTTACTTAGTTTTTTTTTTTAGCCTGATGACATATACGTTATTATTATGAAGCACTTTGTTGAATATAAGAGAAATTTCACAGTTTTTGGAATTTTATTTAATTAACAAGTTTGTAGCAATTTGGGAAATTTTCTGAATTTTATCTGTTTCAAAATGTGGCCACTTTTATTTCAATGGCTTTTTAACTTAAAGCTTAATTGTAACTAATTGTAATAATATAATAAAACGTTGAAAATATTTAAAAACTTTTTACTTAAGTAATGATTTAATTTTTAGTTCTACATTTATCAAAGCACGTTTTTATCGAGAATATAATCAAGCTACACTAGACGGCATATTTATTTTGACAACATTTAAAGTTAAATCTACTCATTATTTGAACCTACTTCATGTACATTTTGGCAACAATGGAAGGTCATTTCAATTCCGTTTGAATGATACAAAACTTTCCTTAACCCATAAAGTACCCATTAAAAATTTTGAATTAAAAAAAAGTCAATTTTAAAAATGTTTTCCTCAATTTTTTTCAAAAAATTTTTTGATGCAAAAAAATTCTTCAAACAATTCAAATAGTGAATGCAAAAACAATTGTTCAAAAATCTATTCGCTAGTATTTTTTATAACTTTTTTAAAACTGATATTTTGTTATTATTTTTAATTTTTTTTTTTTAGATTTTCTTTATTATTTCCAATTTTTAATTTTGATTTATGATATTAATTTTCTTATGCTTAATTTTGAATTTTTATTTGGGATATTCATGATCGAATTTTCATAGCACTGAATAAGCGCATTTAATATAAATTTGTTTAATTAAATATTACATCAAACTAAAGAATATGTGAAATAAATTTGTGAATGAAACTTTAAGAAAGTAATGCCTTTTTAATTATTATTTTTGTATTATTAATATAATTATATTTTTTTTGTGAACCAAAACCATACCGGTATTTTAAAACCGAAACAAAAGAAACCTTTAACGTATGCGGAATGAAATACGAACAAAATTGAACATGTTCTCAATAAGTTCTCATAATCGACAGCGCAAAACAAAACTCACTATAATTAATGGTACTATTTTAGCATGCATAACAACAAAAATTAGCTTTCTAGATAATGCACAGTCGCGGTAATGTCTCTGAGTAAAGCAGAGCGCCAAAAATTTATTTGCACATATTGGGCAAATAACCCATCTTAGCCGAAAAATTAAATTTTTTATTACTTTTCTGCTATAGGCTTCAAGAAAACTTTTATTTATAAGATAATTTCGGATGTTCAGAATGCTAAAAAAATGGATAGAGCTCCTGGATCTAGAAAAAAATGTCCATTATAACAGTCTTAAGTTAGAGCCAAATAAAAGGCGGAAACTGTGGGTCGCACATATAAATCGAATCGTGCGTTCGCCAAAAAATACAATGTGAGCGACAAAACGGTAAAAAAGTATTTAAAAGACATGGGAGAGTTCAAGGGTTTGCATAATGGATAATGAGACGTATTTCACAGTGGAGGGTCATGGGTGGACTCCGAAATATTACTTAAGGCTTCCTAATACTTAAACACCCGAAAATGTCACTCAAATAACATAATCAAAGGTTTTATTGTGACTGGCCATGAACGGGCGTGGAATCAGCCATCTTGTCTTTTTTGAGGCAGGATTGGCATTGAATTCACAAAATTACAAGGACAATTTTCTTCCGGCGCTTAAAAAAGTTATTGATAAGTATTATGCGAATGATAATTCGGTGTTTTTCCCGACCTAGCATCTGCTCATTATGCTAGAACCACTCTAAAGGCTCTTGACCACTTAATCACTGAGTTGCCTGCCTAAGCTGCAAAACCCTCTAAATGTGCCTCAGTTAAATCCCATGGAAAAGTTTTGGTCAAATTTGAAAATAAATGTTTGGAGTAAGGAATATAAGCCAAAAAACATCGACTGTTTGATATTAAAAATCAAAAGAGAGCTTGCTAAAATGGGTACAAAGGGAATTCAGGAGGCTATGCGCAAGGTACCCGAAAATATAAGGAAGGCTGATCGCAATGATCATGTTAATTTTTTGTATAAATAGCTTATAGTCCAATAAAAAACATATTAAAAATTTAAGTTGGTCGGACTTGAAATACATTTTTTATTTGTATTACAACCTGAATGCGAACATAACCGAAACCGTAACTGAAACCGATATTTTTTTCGGTTCTAATCCCAGATATTTATATTTCACTTTTCTAGCAATTTATAATTTCTTTTTACTATCGAAAGATTACTTGTAATTTTCTTTTCATTTAGCTGTCAATTGGGTTTGCCATTTTTAGAAATCATTCTCAATCTAGAATTTCAATGTGTTGCAGTACCATAATAAGCGCAATTTTCATTCTGAAACCAGTCCCGATAGCCATGCAAATCCCAAGTAATCTCTAATTGTAAGCAGCTCAGCTCTAAAACTAACGTTATGCCCCAAAACATATGATGGAAATATATTCCACAATGTGTCAGACTCGTGTTTACCACATTTACATAAGAACTAATGCATATGTACGAGTTTGTATCTCTATGTATTTAATATTAATGTCTTTTGAGCTAAAAAGGAAAGCAAAAAATAAAAATAAAAATAATATAAACAAAACAGATGCCGTCGCGTAAAGTATCGCACTGTGGCCAAAAGAGAGTGAGAAGTCCGGAAGGCAGTCGGTCCACAGACTGAGCCGCAAAAACTAATTTGTATGCGGAAGGCGGTGCTGTCGCCAGAACCGACTGTCTGACCACGTGTCCGTCGTATTTGTTGGTCTACACCCGCAACGGACGCTGCCAAAATGCGTAATTTTCGTACTTTGGGCCCTGGCCAAGTGGCTTTCTGACTGCTCTGCTGGAGTGTTGGCTTTATGTGCAAGTGTTGAAGCGCAGGTGACGGCGACAGGAAGAGCAATAGCTGACGGCACCTCCACTTCAGCCCGCTTCTCATCAAAGTCCCTCATATTACATACCAACAATATGAATATAATACAAAGAGAATGAATCCGATAACATGAAGGTAGAATATGAGAATGAAGGTAACAGCTGGACGGTTCTATATGGATTTGAATCCCGAACGGATATGCATTTTAATTATTGAAGTCGATGTGTTCAAAAATTAATTATAAATCAGTTAAATAATGTATGAAAATTGTTCCATTGAATGATTGTGATACTTAAGTATTTATAATAAAATTAATAATTAATTTGCTTATTAATTAAAATTTCAGAATGTTTGGAGCAATGCCAACTCTTGCATATTAAAGCCAAACAAAATTAGGAAAGCACTCAATCGTAAGGCAATTAGAGGCCTTTAAGTCCTAACTACGCTGGCTAATGACTAAATAATTTGAACAGAGCGCAGAGTGGATTGAGTGGATGGATTGTTAATGAACATGTGTGTTGCGTTTTGTTTGGCTCGAAAAGCTACTTAAGCAAAGCCCCTATCTAAAAGGTCTTGCATTGTAAGCTGCTTATCCAGACGGGCATTTAAAGCTCAATCTCTCAGACTCAGACCATCAATCCATTCAACTTCACAAGCACACACACAGACGTACATATATACAATAGCTGGATAAATTAAAACATTTTTTTTAATTAAAGCAAATAATGACAGAAACAAAAGTAAACAAATTATGGCTGGCAAGTGACGTTGACGATGATGAAGGCGACGACGACGAGTAAACAAAAACAAAACAAAAGGAGCAACAAAACATGAATGAAATTATCAAATCGTTTGCAAAATAAAAGCAAATTACTGAAAATTTCATGTAATGTATTTACAAACACACATACACACACACACACACACACCAACGCCCACATACGCACAAGTGTACTTGCAAATACGCTTAAAACGCTCTTACATGCCACGCCCATATAATGCGAACGCCCTCGTGCCTGCCTTGCGGCATTTGTGACATGTGGCGCCCTCTGTTGTATGCTATTCAATTTTTTATTACACTTTCAACAATTTTCGAAATAATGGAAAAACAAGTTTTTTAGAAGCTTGGATAACGTTTAAGAAGTAGGGATAAAAGAGGAAGAGGATAAATACTTAAAACCAAATGGAGAAAATAGGGAAGAGGAGGAAACAAACGAAGCAATTGAAACATTCCGTCCACTAAAACGTTTTCTAATTTTACTCAAAATGAAAGCTCAATATTGAAATGTTCTTCGCAGATGCAGATTTAAATTGTCTGAAAAAAAAAAATGTTATATTTAGGGCTTTCCGAATTTCCTTTTTATGATAAATACCCTTTTACGCGAAAATATTTGGTTGAAATTTCTTTTTTGATATTTCCAAAATATTTTTCGAAAACGTAATGCAAAAAGATTTTCGAAATTTTTCATTTCTTTGGAGCTGCATCGTTTGATTTTAGCTTAATTTACAGGGTATTACAGCGTCGTTGCTTTGCAAATATTTCTTGAGGCTCTTGTTATTCGTGCTTTACACTTTTTTTTATACTTCTAAAGCGTCAAAATTGTAAAAAACGTCTGTTTTGGCCTTTTGGGATTCGTTGTGTGGAATGTGTATACATCTATTTTCGCTTTTTTTTTTTTTTGAGTGTATTGTGGGCGCCTTTCGCCCTCAATTTCATTTGCAATTGAATTTGGGATTATTTTTCATTTTTGCTGCGCATCTTACAGAGGTCACAAGTGGCCTGAATGGCACCGAAGAGCAGCGGGAGGGGAATGAAAAAGGGGAGGGAGTGGCAGATGACTCCCCTATAAAAGCCGCTTGCATGTCTGAGCGCCGTTTGTCTCTCTGGCCTGTTGTTGAAATCCCACGGCAGCGCCATCTAGTGGTAGGGAGGACAAGCCCTAAGCTGGCCTGAGCTGGCAACGGGAAGTTGTAAAATTCATAAGTCGAGCGCGTGGCTTTTGTGCAATTGGAGCAACAAGAAGGCAGAATAAAAAAACGAATGCCAAGAGAAAAAAGTAAATTGTGTACAAGTGCAAGTTGCTGCAGTCTTGAAGTGTGTGGTTACACGGGGGAAGGAGTTGAATTGGGTGTCGAACTGACTGCAGGCAAAGATAACACCAAAGTGCACTTTAATCTTTCTGAAGAAATCTCAACGTAGCTGCAGAGCAAAATATGATTGAAGTGTCGTAGTGCTCTGGGCAGTGTTGGCTGAGGGAGTGATAGGAGGGAGGGATAAAGAGATAGGAGCAGGATATAGGTGTGACTCTGTGTGGGTATGTCTGTCTCTGTATGTTGTCGCGGCAAATGAAGCCAACGAAGCCGAACAACGAAAAGGCACAAAGGCAAACGCTTGAGTGGCAGAGAGAAATTGGAAAAATGAAAAATGAAAATGTACAGAAGACGACACTCGTCCAACAGCTGTTGATTGAAATGCTGGCGACATGCAGAGAATCAGAGAGATGGCTTCAAATGCAGAAATGAGACATGTACACACACACACACCCACATGCACGCAGAGAGACATTCCCCTCTCGAGTGGCACACTCAAAGCCAAAGAAATAGAAGAAGCACGCATAGCATAAAGACCGAAAATCAGACAACATCTTGACAAAGGCTGGCAGGCAGCTACGACCAGGCAAACACATCAGATAAGCGCGATTGAATGCAATCCTTTTCCAAAGAGCAGCGAAAGATAGAAATGGTGGCAAAGACACGACAAGAGAGAGAGAGAGATGGAGAAAGAGAGAGAGGGAGCGAAAGGGAGAGACTTTGCTGCAACAAAGCTGCCCTAAAAAGCAACGAAGAAAACAAAAAAAAATGGAAAGTAAAGGCGCTGCTGCTACAACAACACAAAACGAAATAAAAACGGGTCATTGGAGTAAGATGGGCCAACAGCTTCCCCAATCCCAAACCAAAGCCGAAAGCCAAAGTCGAAAGCCGAAAGCCCAAAGCCCTCCCCACAAAATGTAAATGCCGCGGCACACAAAGAACCACAGCGAGGGCACAAGTGGCAAGTGCCACGGAGCAAATTGTGTTTGACTCTGATAATAATTCCCTATAAAAAGTAGGCAATTAAATAGATTATTAACTATTTTTAAAGTGATTATAAAATTTACACTACAAAATGTTCTTTTAATATATAATTTGCAAATAAATACAGCATACTATTAGGGAATAATTTAGTATAATCCCTTCCAACCAAATACAACTTTCGGTTCCAAAGAAAAACATTAGTTTTCAGTGCTCAAGACCAAGTTAAGGCCTTCTTTGCTTATCGAAGTTAAGTGACAGAAAAATGAAATGCCCAAACTTTATGTAACACTGAAATTTGCCAAACCAACTCAACCCAATTTCTGAAGATTGTGCAAAGTTGCCCATTAACATCTAAAAACTTTAACTAAGATTTGTTGAAAGTTGGTGAAATAAAACAAATAAATTAACCAACTATTTATCCACAATTTATAACGTTATTTAAAAGTGCGGATGAGTTAGAAAACTTAAAAATCAGAACTCTATTGATTTTAAGAACTTTATGATTTAAAATCAATACAAAAAGGGAGTTAGATTTGTATCCATATTATATTTAATTTATTTATATAATAAATAAATAATTAAAATTAATATTTTGTAGATCATATTTTCATTCAAGTCTGCTAAATGTATTATAATTTATTATTTATATTTAGTGTAAAGTAAATCTAAACTGATCGTTCGTTTATAGGTATAGTAACTAAAAACTGTTGGAATAACTTTCTTAACACTATATACCCATTTCACTTATTTATAGGGTGTAAGAGCCAAGAGGCTGGGAATAAGGGAAGGCTGCCTTTGAAATGCAAATTACACCCAAGGGAAATGCTGGGCTAGGGGCGGAATGGAGCAGAGGGGAAGAGAAGGGGAGTTGTGGAGATGCAGCGGAAAAGAAAATGCGGAAGCTGCGCACTGTCGGATTCTTGGCTTGTCGAGTGTTATGTATTTAGTGGCTGCTTCAGTAGCAACTGCTCCTCCTTGCCCCGCCCCGCCCCGCACCGCCCACTGCAGCAACACCTGCAGTACAATTTGCACTTTGGCATAGGTCGCGTTACATTGCGGCGTTGCCACATAGCCAGCTGGCCAGCAGAAGTTTGGCAACGCTGCAAAGAAATAATAAAGACAAACGGGTGCATTGTTCGATGCGAGAAGGTGTGAAAGGGGGATTGCAAAAGCAAAAGTATAATGATAATGGAGGCAGCAGCAGCAGCAGCAGTAACAACTCCCTCGTCCAACTTGACACAATAGCAGGCAGCCAAATAAAAATTTATAGCACTGCTGAAAGCTGCAATTTTGCCAGTTACTATGCACACAGAATGGCGGTCCTGGGTCCGAATTCGAATCGAGAGTCGACTGTCGACTGTCGACTCCGGGTGTCCAGGAGTCCCGGAGTCCGGTCTCTGAGTGGGCCAGTGGAAACTGGGTGGCCCGTTATGAGTTTAAACAGTTGGTCGGAGCTGAACAGCAGCGGCGGCAAGGAATTAAAGTATGAATCAAGCAGGACGAAAACTTTTAATGAAAAGTGCACAGAATCCTTAATGCGCCCTCCGTGAGATGCTCAAAACTTCTTTCGCAAACTTTCGAATGTGTACTTTACTTTAAAGTCAACAGAAAACAGAAAAGAGCATGCTCCAATGTAAAAAAAAATATAGATAAAAATTAGATCTTAAAACATACTCTTTAAATAATAAAATATTTGAATTGTATATTTAAATTATGTGCAACATGTTTGAAAATTATACATAATTATAAAATGACGATTGGATAACTTCATTGCGTTTTGAATCAGACACGAGCTTAACCTACATCTTATTTAAATTATTATTAAAATTTTATTTATTTATTTTGTTATATTTTTGAAATATAATTATAACATATCCATGATATTTGATTGAAAAATATATAAAATGCCCAAAGCAAGTTATATAGAAAAAAAGTTTTATTTTTTTATGCGCAATGTTTCATTTCCAAACATTCTTCTCATATATGTTGTTTTAAGCCAACAAAAATACAGCTTAACTAAAATTCTGAATAAAATTAAAAAAAAAAATAGCTTCATCACAAAAAACATTTATGTATTCATGCGAATTTTGATGAACTTTAAGCTGCTTTAAGGTAAGCTGGTAAACATTGTCTTACTGGCCCAGAGCGAAAAATCCCGCCCATATGGCGGGACAAGATATGTAAAATGAATGTAAATTGCTGAGACCATAAAAATGCGGGCAGCTTTTCAAAAATTCCTGAGCCCTGTTGACAATTGTTATTGTGCTGCTGTAGTGGAAAACGGCGCGTGCAAAACGCGTCAAGATAAAAACAAAAACAAAGACAAAGACAGGAAAAAAATAAAAAGCAATACTGAACAGTGCTTAAACAATAAAACAATAAATTTTCATTACCGGCTCTGGGCTATTAACTGTTTCCGCTGTCCACGAAGAAAATGCTTTTAAAAGGTTGCATTCTGGCCTGAGAACTGCCAACTGTTATTTATAAAATGAAATAAAATAAAATAAAATATAATTGTTGAGGCTATATATGTAGGTACATATAAATTCCGCTGTTGCATTTAAAGTGCAGTCGCCGCAAAAAGTATGCAACACTTTTTTTACCTTTTTTATTTCATTCGCTTTGTTTTGTTGTTTTGGTTTTTAGTTCTTTGTTTCAACGTTTTCAAACAGTTGACTTTGGCATTTGCATTAACATTTTCCATTACTCAGCTTTCTCCTCTTTCTCTGTGTTTATCGCTTTCCTCTCTTGCTTTTCGCCGCCATTCTCTCTGTCTGTGTGTTTTGCTCTTTAATTACATTTTCGTGGTTTTCATTTTGTGCGCCATAAATAATTTTGCCATGCAACGTGCATAATTTTTTTTTCTTTTATTTTTTTGTCGTTTATATTCATCTGTTATTTTTTCCTTTGAATTTATCCTCTTGAATAAAATTATTTCGCTCTGGACGAGAAGGTGAAACTGAATGTAGATGCATCAGCATTAATTTGCTTAAAATGAAGGCGTGCTTACAACATTTTTTTGATGTCTATTTGCACTCAACTTGAGCATATTAACTTCAACTTGAACAACTTTTTGTACTTGCAGGTCACGTGGGCGGCTGCGGAATTACCGAGGAGGTCTCACAATGGATGGAGAACATACAAAATTCAGCTGTTGAGGAGCTGCCTGTGCCGATGTCAAAGGATGTCCAAAAGCTGCACCGGAAGCAGCAGCACAAAAAGGCTGCCCCACAGCAACAACAGCAGCAACAACAGCAACAGCAGCAACATCATCCTCCAAAAAAATACACCAGCGGCGATGATGACTTCAAATTTCCCCATCAAAAATATTCGAAGGAGGCGAACTTTGCCGATGGTGCATTCTATGATCCATCAACTGGACGGCGACTCGGCACCACGGCCAATGTTGCCGACTGGCATGAGCGTGTCCACGAGCGAGTGCGTCGCGCCAGTGGTGGCAACGGTGGTGCTGGCTCCTCATCGTCGAGTGGCTCCGGTGGCACAACTGGCTCTTCCGGACGCGGTGGCCGTGAGGACAACAAAAATACCTGCTCTCTCTATATACAAACAGATCCATTGATTTGGCGCCATATACGCGAGGGCATTGCCGATGTAAGTCTGACGGGGAAAAGATAGTAGATTAAGAGTGGGGAAAGGGAGTCCGTCGGGCTCTTAGCTCGTGCGCCAAATTAAAAGTGAAGCATCTGCCAGAAGGAGAAGGAGAAGGAGACGTTGAAGTTGGCTTAAAAAAAAAAACACAACAAAATCCATGAATTTTGCAATTTTTTACGAGCGAACGCTTCACTTTGGGTCTGCGCATAAAACAAAGGCCGAGCTCCATTTTTGTTTTGTCTGTTTTCTTTTTTTTGCTGGAGCGGGAAGCAACAGACAGTGAGCACAGCCGAGGCAACGAAGGATACGCGCGGAGTCAGCCAGACGCCTTGTTTTTCACTTCCCTTTTTGGTAAGAGGGATGGTCCAAAGAAATTGACTGATGCGCTACGTTGAGTGAAAATTGTACTTCAGCTCTGAGTTGTTGCATTTTTTGTTGTTATTGAAATTTAATAGTTTTTCGGAATTTTAAAAGTATCAAAACATCAACATTTTATAAATAAAGTTGAATATTTAACTACAAATCAGTTGGTTGCGTATTAGAGTTTTAAACAATAATATAAATAAATGAAATTTTATGATTAGCGGTATTGCATTAAATACAATTTGGAGATATATATTTATGTAAAATGTAATTTGAATAGAGAGTTCAGGAATTAAGAAGGTTGTCAGAATCAAAATCGAGAAAAATTGAATGAAGCAATTTATCTCAGCGTTTGTATAAAAAACAATAATAAAAATATGTGATAATTTGTTATGCTTGGTATCACATTAAATTCAATTTCCTCAGAAGATATACATACATAACATATATATTAATTGAGAGCTATGATAAGGTCTTCAGAATGAAAATCTAGAACAATTTAAATACAAATTATGAAATAATTTATGCAAAAAGAGGAGGTAGTCATTTAATTTCAAACATTTTTACAAATAGTTAATCCTTTCAATTATTTTTGACAATCAATTTAAATTTATTATTATTATGATTATGTCTGTTATTATCACAATTATGTTAAGGAAAACTCCAAAGTCAAGAACAATTCATTAGCAAATTTATCCTGTTCATTATGATGTTTAAACTTTAACCTCAAGGGCTTAGCATGCATCAAATCATTGAGAGTATTTTATAAGATGCTCTCAATTGTTAACCAAACTCTCAGCAGCTTCCATCTTAGCACTAGAAATAGGTCGCTTAACCGTTTTTCACCCACCCCCAGATGCTGAAAAGTACTTTTCTTACCTATCAACAAATTGCTCGAGTGTTGCCTGCTTTGCGGCGTCTTCAGAGCAATCAACCAATCAGCTGACCTGCTTCGGCTCCAACAGCGTACTGTATGCAATCAACCGTTATAGTCTGCTAGCTGCCTCTTTCTCTCTCTTTCTCTCTCTCTCACTCTGTGTCTATCTCTATCCTTTTCCTTTCGCAAGCAATTCTTTTGCCGCACTTTATGTTTACGTTCATTTTTTCGCATTGTACGCGACGTTGTCGACGTCAACATCCTCGTCAAAGTCGTCCTGCCCCGCAATACACTCGTCTCCTTCTCCTCCTCCTCCATTTTTTTCTCCTTCTCCTCCTCCACCCGTTCTTTATTTTTCTCCTCTCTTCCCCAATTTTTTGTCTGTTTATTTGCAATGAGTTTTGCATAATTCGCGCATTTGTTTCGTTCGCCGTTGCGTTCGTGCCGCGTTTTTATACTCTACTGTAAAGCTTTAAGGGGTATATATGATTTTGAGTTGATGATTGTAACGTAAAAATGTTTTTAAATTTATTATTCTTAAAACATTAATTTATGTTTATTTTCCTTATTGGATACATTTTTGAATCGGTTAAAAGAGCAACTGAAAAAAATTTTAATATTATGGAATTTGCTCAGAGATACTTATCATATTTATAATCATATTTAGTACGAGGTATCAGACCGTCTGTCTTTGTACTGCAGCAGCAATATTTACTTTGTTTTTGTTGTCATTGCGCCCAGCGGCGTTTTGATTTTGGAACCAAAAACTGCCGTTAGCGGTAGCGATGATAGACCCGCTTCCACCTTATCCGTCCCCCTGAAATGCCCCCTAGGTAATCCCAAAGTCACCACCCGCTCAGCGCGCGCATAAAACCGAATAAACTTCAGTAAAAATATTCGACGGGTTTTAGCTGAATTTGCATTTTTATACAAATATATTTGAAGAGTGCTTGTTGGTGGGTGTGTGTGTGTGTGTATAGGTGGGTGTGTGGGGGTTAATTCTGGAATGGGGTCGGGAGGTCGTTTGTTTGTCTGGCTGCTTTGTTTGACACATCCCCATGTGGGCGACCCGTTGGATGCGAATGTCAAGCGCATTGGCATTGCGGTTGAGATTTTTATTACGTGAAGCGCCTAAAAGTTGACTGCGTTTTCCTCCATGCTTTGCTTTTTTATTTTGCAAATTAATTCACAACACTGAAACAATCTGTACTTACAGCACGATCGCGGTCGCAAGTACGAGGTGGATGTGAAAACCCGCGAGGAAATCACATCGCTGATTGCACATCATGTGACGGCCGTTAATTACATTTACCGCAACACAAAGTTCGATGGACGCACAGAGCATCGCAACATACGCTTTGAGGTAAGTGGGAGTGGAAGTGGGAGTGACACATTGGCGCCCCCTGTCGGTCGGCCATGGCCAACAGCGTTAGAGTTCCGCCAACAATGGATTAAGAACAAAGACCATGTCCAGTGCCTGGTCTGGTCGACATACCGAAAGGGGGAACATTTAAGCCTCAGACAACCCAATAATTATGTTGGAAGCCATTCTCTGTTGAGTTGAGCTGAGATTTCCGTTGAGGAATGCACCACAGCAAAAACGTTTTAAATATAAGAGTGTTAAAATATTTAATATAAGTTTTATTATCATTGACATCATTTAGAACTTTATTAAGGATGGGGTTAAAAGCTTGTAGCATACATATTTTTATTAATAATATTTAATTTAAAATAAATAAATCTCGAGTTCCAATTTTTACTGTGATATTATGAAAGTTAGGAAATGAAATTACTAATTTTAGAAAATTGAGAAAAATTTGTAGACTTTTTTTAAATTAAACGCTGTAAACAAATTCTCAAAATTTTCTAAGCCCTTTAAATTTAGTGTACATGTATATATGGAATAAATAAACATGAAAGCCAACACAACAGAAAATAGATACTAGGAGAAATTATTAATAATTTAGATATTTAGATTCCAGAAAAGGTCCACCTCGCCCAAAAACGTAAAATTTATCAAAAACTCACAGCATGCGATATTTATTTAAGCAATATGCTCTAGAAGCAATTCAATAGGATGAACATATAGATTCTAAATTGGAATAAATTCACTTTTTCTATATTTTTGCCAATTTTCTTAAAAATTGACTTCCAAATTGAACCGTTTGTATTCTATCGATTACACTAAGTGAGATAGTAAGATTGTAGCAGATTGTAGATAGTAAACCATTTTTATATAAAACAAGTTAAAACAAGCGTTTTTCGATATATCAAATAAAATTTGATGAACAAGTTCTTGGAACAAACTAAGGTGAAGTCTTATCACGTTCGCGATGTCGCGTTACAAATTACTAATAAAACTTGTAAAATAAATAAAATGTTAGTAACATAACAAAATTATTTCTAATATAGAAATCCACATTATTTTATTATTGTTTAAGGCCCTATTCTCTTTCAGCAAAAAATTTTTTTCGGCATTTTTTTTTTTGCATTTTTTTATAGCTTGGACATTTAAGAATATAACCCTAAAAGGGTTTTTTGAAATTCGAAGTACTTTAGGAGTTATGGCCTTTTTTGTCCAGCAATGTTAATGTTAATGCACGTGGAGTCAAAACTTTGAACGCGTTTATCTCGAAACCACGTTTTTCGAGCTGGCGGCCACGATTCCGCCAGTTCTACTGAACCGATTTGGATGAAACAAAGTTTAATCGACGTAGAATTGTCACCATTCTGGCCCGTAGTAAAATAAAAATTTTGCGATTTTTTTTACTATTTTTTTTTTACACTAAACTACAAAAAAATGGGTCCAAATCGATTTGTCAATTTCAAGTGGCCGCCATTTTGTCAAAAAAAATCGCAAAATTTTTATTTTACTACAGGGCCAGAATCACATCTATACTGATTATAACCCCGTTCTTTTTTTTCATTTCCGACGCTCCGGAGACCCGGAATCGTGGCCGCCGTGACGACACCTTTTTTTTCAACCCCCAACTTTGAAGTCTCATTACTTTTTGAACACCCCTCGTGTCGAGACTTTTTATTTTCTTTCATTCATTACTAATTCAATAAAAAAAACAAAATTCAAATATCTTTTTGCGTTTTCAAATGAGAATTTTTTCAAAAAAGGTCCAAAAACAGCAAGCTGAAGGAGAATAGGGCCTTAAGGGTATTTTCTTCCAAAAATTACTCGCCACATTTCGCAGACTTTCGCATTTGTCAAGATGAAGTCAAACACGACTTTCATTTTTCGTCGCTTTCGCGATGCAAAGCTTGTCTTTTATAATATTAATAGTGTTGATAAAATGCATTAAAACATTTTTGAATATGTCAACTTTAGCCATTTTTTTTTCATTTAAAGACGTACAAATGTCGCGTTCCTGGTCCTGGAAATACCCATATCCATTTTTTCTATGATAATTTCTTCTACTTATTAATAAATTCTGACATTTATTTTTCGTCTAGGTGCAACGCATTAAAATTGACGACGACTCTGCCTGTCGGGGTGCCTACAATGGACCACATAATGCATTTTGCAATGAGCACATGGACGTATCGAACTTTCTGAATCTCCATTCACTAGAGGATCATTCGGACTTTTGTCTGGCCTATGTGTTTACCTACAGGTGAGTGCAAAAATCGATTACCTAAATGTGATTTCCATTTACAATTTTCTATATTGCTTTGCAGAGAGATTTCACTGGCGGCACTTTGGGCTTGGCCTGGGTGGCCAGTGCATCGGGTGCCTCGGGCGGCATCTGTGAGAAGTACAAGACGTACACGGAGACGGTGGGCGGACAATACCAGAGCACAAAGCGTTCACTGAACACGGGCATCATCACGTTTGTCAACTACAACAGTCGCGTACCACCAAAAGTATCGCAATTGACTTTGGCCCATGAAATAGGTCACAATTTTGGATCACCGGTGAGTAGAGCGATAATATGTAGAAAGTGTTTCATTCAGGTGCTTCAAATATTCATACTGTTATCTGTTTTATAATTTTCTACAATTATACAGGGGTGTCACAGAAATCGCTTTCGCTTGAATTTCACTTTAATTTCATACAAATTTAAGTAAAATTCAAGCGAAATCGATTTCTCTGGCACCCCTGATATTTTCTTTCTTTGTTTTTAATTTCAATCTATGATGGTGTTCTATTTTATTGTTAATTTTTTTCAATTCGATATCCAGTCCCAGTCTCTTCGTTTGTTTAATCTTTACTTAGTTTAACTTTTTTATTTTCATTTTCAATACTTCGTGTTCCATTCCGTATTCCGGCTCAAATATATTTTTTAATACCTTTTCGCCATTCTGTTGTTCCTTAGTTAAATTGTGTTCTGTTTCACCATATTTGTGAATTTCCGTGCTCTTTAAAGCCATTTTTTCATGCCTTAATCTTAAAATGTAATAGAATAGAATTCCATTTTTCTTGTTTAAGTTCCATTATCTTATTTTAGCTATTTTTACATTTCCGCACTGTCTCATTTGTCAGACATTGCTCTACTCAACCACTCAATGATGATTTCTGTTGTTCCTTCGTACAAATTGTGTCCTGTTTCACCATATTTTCAAAATCTATTTGCTCCTTTCTGTTATTTCTGCATTTCTTATTCGCAATCTTAAAACGTGTTCTATACCAATCTTCCTTTTTTTTGTTTCATTATCTATTTTTCACTATTTTTACATTTCAGTCTTATTCCCAAGATAATTGTTCTACGTAAACCACTAATTTTTATTATATTAATTATATGTTTTAATTTTAAACAATTTTTTGAGTTACGATCACTTCCATTGATTTGCTTTTCTTTCGTTCTTCACCCATATTTCATTCCTTGTGTTAATTTGAAATTAATTTCTTTACAGCATGATTACCCGCAAGAATGCCGTCCTGGTGGATTAAATGGCAACTTTATAATGTTCGCCAGCGCCACATCCGGTGATCGTCCGAACAATTCGAAGTTTTCGCCGTGCTCCATCCGCAACATTTCGAATGTGCTCGACGTGTTGGTGGGCAACTCGAAACGCGATTGCTTCAAGGCGTCGGAGGGCGCTTTCTGTGGCAACAAGATCGTCGAGTCTGGCGAGGAGTGTGACTGCGGCTTCAACGAGGAGGAGTGCAAGGACAAGTGCTGTTATCCGCGACTCATCAGCGAGTACGATCAATCCCTCAACTCCAGTGCCAAGGGCTGCAAGCGTCGGGCCAAGACACAATGCTCCCCGTCGCAGGGTCCCTGCTGTCTGTCCAACTCGTGCACGTTTGTGCCCACGCACTACCATCAGAAGTGCAAGGAGGAGACCGAGTGCAGTTGGTCGAGCACCTGCAACGGCACCACGGCCGAGTGTCCCGAGCCGCGGCATCGGGACGACAAGACGATGTGCAACAACGGCACCGCCCTCTGCATCCGTGGCGAGTGCAGTGGCTCTCCCTGTTTGCTGTGGAACATGACCAAGTGCTTCCTCACCTCGTCCATGGTGCCGCACGTGAACAAGCGCAAGCTGTGCGAACTGGCCTGCCAGGACGGCAACGACACCGCCACCTGTCGCAGCACCAGCGAATTCGCCGCCGAGTACAACATCCAGCGGGGCGGCATTAGTCTCCAGCCGGGCTCGCCGTGCGACAACTTCCAGGGCTACTGCGATGTCTTTCTCAAGTGCCGCGCCGTCGACGCCGACGGTCCGTTGGTGCGTCTCAAGAATCTGCTGCTCAATCGGGAAACGCTGCTCACGGTGGCCGAGTGGATCACCGGCAATTGGTATCTGGTCGTGCTCATGGGCGTCGCCTTCATCGTCGTCATGGGCGCCTTCATCAAGTGCTGTGCCGTGCACACGCCCAGCTCCAATCCCAAGAAGCGTCGGGCTCGACGCATCAGCGAAACTCTGCGTGCGCCAATGAACACAATACGCAGAATGGTAAGTTTCAATTAAACTCACTACTCAAATGGTACTAAAGTATTATACATACTTATATAACAAACAGAGGGAGACTTAAGATCAAGAGCTAGGCATATTTCAAGCATTCTTTTAAGCTTGGTTCGCAAACCGGTTTATTTACACCGTGGCCTATGTTTTGGTTCGAGCCTTGGCTCTATTTAATCCCAACAAATATTTTTGTTTTCATTTTTCGTGATTTAATCAGGGACCTTAATCATTGTTATATTACAAAAATTACATAGTAATGATTATTTAAAGATTTTTAAGGATTTTCCACGAAAAAAATAAAAATCATAAATAATCGGGGGTGCCACAGAAATCGATTTCGCTTGAATTTCACCAAAATTTTTATGAAATTTAAGTGAAATTCAAGCGATAGCGATTCCTGTGGCACCCCAGAATGATTATTTGTGAGTTTTATATTTTCGCTCAAATTAAATCATTATGATTATTTTTTTGTATATGTATTCTAGTCATTAATAAATTTTGATGTGAAAAATGTCAATAATCATTATTTGCGGTCCCTGGATTTAATAAATCAACCTAATCTTTTAATACAAAGAAATACTAATTTAAAATTTTGATTTAAATTTGAGATTATTTTATTGTTTTTGGGAAGAAATAACTTTTTTAGAATTAAACCTTATTATTTACGAATGCGGCTCGGTTCGGGCTAGCAGGGTAAATAATGGAAAACCGTTTTTGAATCGAACCGCGCTGAATCGGTAATAAAAATACTTTTCTTTTATTAAATTAAGCTAAGGTTCGATCCGAAACTTTAGGTTCAGGGGGCATACAAACCGCTAATCGAATCGAACTAAAATTCTGCTCCATGTTTCGAGCCCATGAACCCATCCTTTATCAAAATGCTTTTTTATAACATACATACAGAGTTTTTCCTTATTTACTACTTTTTTTCATTAGCAGTCCTTTTTTCAATGCTAGTGAAATGCAATTTTATTAGCACTAGTGTTTTCAATGCTAATTAAAAAGTAATGCTTATAGACACAACTCTGCATACATACATATATGCATTTCAAATAGATTATATATTTATTAATAATTATTATTTATTATTTATGTTTTTGTTGTACAGAAATGAAACTAAATACTTAATCTTTTTGCGAACCAACAGCAACGTCATCCGCATCAGCGAGGCGCTGGACCCCGCAGCATTCCACCGCCAGCGCACGAGGCGCAGCATTATCCACGCGGTGGTGGCGCGGCTGGCGGTGGCGGTGGGGCAGGTGGACGGCATGGAGGCGGACGCTCGCATCACCACAACGCACATCCGCATGAGTGGGATCGACACCAGGGCGGGCACTCGATAGTGCCGCTGCCCACGGGTGGCAGTCACGCCAGTCGCAGCTCGGCGGCGAATCAGGCGCGACGCAGCGATGGGCGTGGCGCGCGACCCAGCAGCAGTGGCAGACCGCAGCCGACTGGAGGAGCCGCAGCCGCCGCAGGAGCAGGAGCAGCTCGATCGGGGTATGGAGCTGAGGCAGGCGGGAGCGGGAGCGGGATCGGGTGGTGCCATTGGTGGCGGTGTGCAGGCGGCCATTAGCAGCGGCGGTGTTGTGGCCAGGGCACAGCTGCCGTTGCCGTTGCCGTTGCCCCAGCAGCAGCAACAACAACAACAACAACAAGCACTCTCACCGCTACAACAACAACAACAACCACAAGCGTTTTATGCGCCGAAAGGTGCGTGTCCCTTCCGCCCAGAGTTCTCTCCAATTAGTAATCCAAGCTAGTTTAGACAGAGATAGAGCGATTCCAATTATCCCAATTTAATTTAAATTTTGTCATAATTTTCTTTCCATTTTTTTTCCATCTGTTTCTGTTTGTGTTTCCCAAAAACAAAAAACACGCTGAAAATTCAGAATTACCACCACGCAATAAGTCCCGCTCATCACGTACCAACAACAACACCAACAACACTACCACAGCCACGCCCTCGGGTGCGAGTAGTAGTAAGAACGCCAAAAGTGCCAAAGCCAAAGACACAGCCCAACAACAACAACAACAACAACTGAACAACAAACACAGCAATCGCAGCCGCAGCAGCAGCAAAGACAAATCATCGGCGGCCTCAAAGACGCGTCGCAATATTGTCTACTAAAATGAAACACTCGAGAGTGGAACGCGTGGAATTGGAACGCTGCCATACTTAAAAATTAAACATAAACCAGAACAACATTTCCCTTTCAAACGAAACATTTCCATCGTTCCAAGAAACGCTTTTTCCCTCTACCACACAGAATTCGAAATGCAATTGGTATGACAATATTTTTAAATGGAGTTTCTTCCCTTTCCTCACTTTAATTTCGATTTGGTTTTCTTTGATTCTACTAACCATCCGTCGAACCTTTTCTTTTTTTTGTAGTTTTATTTTTGCAGCATGTTTTGTTTGTCAGTTTTGGATTTGGATATGATTTCCCTTTAATTGTACTGGTATTTCCTTTGTTTTTGTCCTGTTTCCGTTTCATTTTCCTCGTCTATTGTATTGTTGTTGTTTTTGTTATTGCATGCGCACAAAACCAAATGATTTATTAACTACTAACCATTAACAATATTAACACTTACTACTGAAGATAAAAAGCATTGAAAATCAAATTGAATTAAAATGTAAATGTTTTTCCGATTTAAAAAAAAAAAAAAAAAAAAATTATGACAAGTCAAATATTTTGATTTAGCTGTGAAATTGTGTCAACAAATATTTGTATTAAATAATATTTAATTTTGGAGTGAGCAACACCTTTAATTCAATTAATACTCAATTTTTATTTGTGGATATTTTACAATTATTATGTCAAACTTTAAGAATGGAAAAAAAGAACAATCCCAGAATTTTTTCAAATTTTTTAATAAATATATTTTTTTTTTTTAACACCATTAAACAATTAATAATACTAACAGCATGTGAATGAAAGAGCCTGAAAAAACTAATTGTACATTTTTAATATTTCTCTAAAATATAAATAAAAAAGTATCAAAAGGCATTTTCACTTGCATAAACAACTTTATTACAAAAAAAAAAAACGAATAACTTTAAGTGTACGTGAATGGATTTAAATATTGTGCGGGATGGGGCACCATTTAAGTAGCCTCCCTGGGGGAAGACACTTGAAGTGGCGGCACAGCAACTGGCCAAGAAAACTAAAACAGCTACTGATGTGATTTCCCTTTCTGCTTGTTTTTCTGAAATGTTTTCTAAATAGGCGTCGCGTCCCCGCCACCGCCGCTACAAGTAAGCTATAGTCGACCAACATCGCTGCATGACCAACAGGACCAACAGCAGGAGCACCAGCAACTGGAGCAAGAACAACAACAGCAGCAACAACAACAACAACATCAAGCCTACGCTGACGCCTATGCGGCGTTGGGGCGTGGCCACTATGAGTCGACGACGCGGGCGCCCAACAATAGTAAAGTTTGACAGACAAATTTGACGTCGGAGCGCCATAAAAAGCCAAAAGCAAAGGGGCAAAAGAAGCAACAACAACAGCAACAGCAACAACAGCAACAACAACAGCTAGCACAGCCACAACAAGAACAAAAATCAAATGAACTCAAATTAAATGTAAATGTAATTTGTATGCTAATTATTTTTATTTAAACAAGCATGCAAAGTAAAAAAAAAAGAGAACGAGAGAGAAAGAAAGATAAAGATAGATAGAGCGAGAAAGCGGAGAAGAAAGAAAAGCATATTTCATATGTACCAACAAACAGACAAACAAAAATCTAAAAAAAAAACGAACGATATTTTTGATTAAATTAATTGATATGGAAATGCAAATCATTATTATTATAAATAATTAAAAAGGCAGATTGCATAATATATAGTAAATAAATAAACACACACAGATATATATACATATATATATATACATACATCTATACATACATGCATATAATATAATGATTGTGCGTACTTATTTACAAAGCAGCAACAACAACATGAATAAATCTAATATTTAAATGAATAAAAAACCAACTACAAAATGAAAATTACATTAAAAAAAAATAATAATAAAAAATAAATTAAATGTCGGACATTTACTGATGAGCAAATGCAAGAAAAATAAATTAAAATTCAGCAATGCAAAAATACGTTTTGTAAAAAGGTGCAAATTAATTAATCAGCTACAAAAACAGAAATGAAGCAAAGCATTTAATTGTATTTTACTGAAATACTGGCCAAAACTTTAGTTTCAGCCGCAAAATTGCATTTGTAAACTAGCGACAAGAACCAGAAAAAAAGAACAAAAAAAACATTTCCTTTTTCGATTAATCAAAAAAAAATTTACGAAATTTGTTGCCAAAATCATTTTGAGAGAACAACTGAAACTTTAATTTTTAATTCATAGCGGAATCTGAATCGAATAATGCAAGCAATTCAAAAAAACAAATTTCAATTTTTACATCTCATTTCACACAACAACAAAATGAAGAATATGTCGTTGAAGAAGAAGAAAAAGAACATCACTGCATGATTTTTATAATTTTAGTATTGATTTTTAAATGTCATCTATTGTATTAGGTTTAAAGCTTTATGTTTTAACGAGCTGTTTATTAGCCAGCAACTGATTATGTTAAATGTTACTCGTAAATGGCATGAATATCCTCGATAGTTTAAGTTTTTAAGTAAACAAATACATATATCTATTTGTTGTATTTTTAATAAGCATTCTAGTTTATGTTTTTTGTTTTTGTCTGTATCAAAAACTTGGAGAAATCACATCAAAGTGCTCTCAAAAATAATTTAAATTATTTTTTTTTAGAAATTTTAATATCTTTTTTAATCGTTAAAGTGAACTTTATCTAGGCAAATTAAAATTCCCCTTTGTGAGTAATTCAAATTGCACAATTCTTTTCAACACTTTTTTTCTTATTGAAAATTCATTATTTTCCATTATTGCTAATCTAAAAAAATAAACAACATGTAAATAGAAAATCTCTAAGAAGTATACAAAAAAAGAACATTAATTAAGTGAAATAAATTAAAATTAAATTGAACATACACAAGAAGCAGCAAAAATAAGTCTAACAATAATTACTAAAATTTATATATATACATATATAAAATATGAATTATATTTAAATTGACAACAAAAACAAATGAAAACTATGCTATTAGTTTATCGCGAAACAAAACAAAAGTACAGACAGATAACAAAAACAAAAAACATTTAACTATTAATTTAATTATACTAAATACTGAATTAATTAATTGAACTTAAGGCTAAAACACTGCTACAAAAACAAAAGAATGAACATAAGAAATGATAATAAAAAGAAGAACAAAACTACTATTTTATAAAATACATAAAACCATTGTTTCATTGACCCAATTCCTGACTTTCTTGATGAAAAGCAGAGTCCAAGTTTTCCGAGTTTCTTTTGTTTTATTCACATTTGTTAGCAAACATTGAAGGCACTTTCCACAATTAAATATTAATATAAAAATACTTAAAAATTAGTATACAAAGAACTTGTTTTTTGGTTAAAAAGAAAACACAAAATGAGCTGCTCTGAACTTCTGCGCTCGAAGTTATGCTCGGATTCGGGACGCCTTCTTGCTCTTATCTGCCTTGGGAGGTGGTGGACCACTGCGTCCTCCCTGCATATGGCGATTGTAGATGCTAAAGTAAAATATATGTACATTAGTTTATGCATAATAATAATAGATATTCCATTTGGTGCTCACATTTTGTAGGTTTCCGTTTTGAGATACTCAATGACATGACTGATGCCCAGCAAGTACTGCTCAGCTATGGGATTGACCCAGGGATTCTCCTCCATTTTCATCACCGACTTGTTGCTGAGCAAATCGAGTTGTGCCACCTCTGGGGGCAACACCTGCAGCCGGTTGTTTTGGATGTGAAGCTCCCGCAAACGCGCCAGGTCTCCAACCTCACGCGGCAGCTCCAAGAGATCGTTGTCGCGCAGACCCAGGATCTGCAGATTCTTGAGCTGACCCAACTCTTTGGGAATATACTCAAAGTCGTTGTCGCCCAGGTACAAAGCACGCAGTGTTTCCATGCCAAAGAAGTTGCCTGGCAGCACCTGCTCATTCAGGTTGTTGTAGGACAGATCAAGCACTTCCAGCACGGGAAATGCTCCGAATCCGCGAGGTAGATTCCCCAACTTGTTGATGGACACATTCAGAATGCGCAGCTTTGGCATCGATGACAGTGAAACGGGCAGTTCAGAGAGCTGATTATTGGACAGATTCAATATCTCCAGATTCAGCAAGTTGGCGATGCCGGGACTTATGACGCTGATTTTGTTGTGGGACAGCGTTAGCCGTGTGATATTGGCCATGTTAACTGTAAAGATTTAGATTTGAGAATGTTTAATAAAATGCCTGCTAAATTCAATCATATTAAATTAAATTCTGAGTTGTTTCAAAGAAATTCACTCTTTCAGCAAATTTCTTACTGGGCAGCAAAACACAATGCTCAAACAGCTGTTTGCTGTGAAGCAACAGGCACTCCTAAGCCCAAGTGTGAGTGGGACAACGCTAGTGTCGGCTGTTACTATTTATAATTGAAACAAATAAAAAATATTGGGCGTTTTTGCTGGCATTTTAAATGCAAGACATGGATTAAATAGTAAATTAAAGTCTTTCTCAAATCTCACAATGCAACACAATCAACACTATTGACACAGTTATTCATATTTCTGTTTCTGCACTTTGTTTATACATAGACGCTGGCGTCATCAGACAGAATGCTGTTAATCTTGCTGTCGATGGCGTCATAGACTTTGCGTGGGTTTTAGCATTATTAAATGCGGATTATTCACAGACTACTGAAGCGAATTCACACAGCGTACTTACATAGTCCTGGTAGCTCCTCAAAGGACACCAGACCCTTGTCGACAAGGTCCAGTTCCCGATTTTGAGTCTCACGCGCCTCGTCCAAAACCTTCTTCGCCTTCGACATCTTTGCGTTTACTGGCAGACATTGATTCATGTTTGTTGTTGCTAAACCAAAACTACTAAAGAAGAGGGAAACGATGATGAGCGAGCGAGCCAAGCATTTGTCACTCTCTCTCTCTCCTCCTCTCTCACATGCTCATTGTCACAAAACAAACGCACGCACACTTGTAGGCCCAAAAGCTAGCTAGCCGCACCACTTACTCCAGTGTGCTGCAAAGCGTCCTCTCTCGCTCTCGCTCTGTTATTCCCACTGTTAATCAGTGCTGCCAGCTTTTTTTTTGGCAAAAAAAACTGTTTTTAACTGGATAGAAGGATAAAAATCCGAAAATGTTCTGAAAAACGAGTTTTTTATGGTCTTAATTTGTGTATTTTATTGATAGGACTTTCCGCAGGTCGTCTAATTCTTCGTGATTTATTTGATTTTTTTATTGAAAGCCGCCCATTGCACTTGTGTTCTTTTTAGTGAACCATGCTGCTACATATTTTCATGAAATTGCTGGAGACATTCAGGCCTGTTCCGGTTTTCACTTGTTTTTTGCGAATTTCAATCCGCAAGATTTGACCGAATTTCCCTTAAAATTCCTTTACATTTCCTACGAATTACCCTCCGAATTTCCCTTCCACATTGTGTTGAGTAATTTTTTGCAGAACAGTGCTGGAAAATGTTTTAAGCGAATCAGACATTTGCGTCAAATGAATTTTCGCCTGTTAAAATAATTATTAATTGTGTAATTTATTCATCAAATATTTATTTAATCATAAGTCAAAACATTTTTCAAAGGTAAAACCTACTTTTGTTATAACCTTTGTATTTTTTAAAGCGCGGGTTAATTTCAGTGCTGGAAATGTCTTTTTGCAGAGTTGTCAATTGTTGCACAGTGTTTGTTTACAAAAATAATCAGTTCTTTTTTGCATTAAATTTTAAACTGTTTTGTCCAAACATGCATTTAAAAAACAAGAAATTGAATTCTTTACTTTACGCAATACTTAAAAATACTTAAATTGTTGTTTAAAATATGTACCAATATATTTACTCATTTCTTCACATGCAAGGGCAGCCCTTATAAAGTTGCCATTCACTTTCACAAATACTTGCGGAAACTGGAACAGGTCGAGCAAAATCCGACAAAAATGTTAGGTTAGAGTCTTATCGATTTTGAGGTATGATGAAATAATAATTATTTAAAAATCAAATAAATTATTTATTTTTTATCTGATAACGTAGTAATATTCCTAAAACATTGAAGTATTTAATAAATATTTTATTTTCACTTTAATTTAATGCTAAGCATGCCAAAATCATCGATTTAACCCTTCCGAATTCAAACTCACTTGCTCAATGTCACGTGAATTCAATTCGCAAAATCTTGCCGAAAGTGAAAACCGGAACAGGCCTGATTATAATAAGCGGAATACAACAAAATGCATTTCATAAAAAGGCTTAACGCAATTCCAAAATTTTCTCGCTATTGGTCTTCAAAAACAGCTAGATTTGACAGGAAAATGCGAAATTGACAGCACTGCTGTTAACATGAAATTCTGTTATGAGCGCAGCGTTGCCACTAGTTCTAAGGCAGCCAGACCTTTGAAAATAGTATTATCAAAGATTTCCACCTTTTTAAGTGTAGAGCGAGTGCACAATTGCACTTTAACTGTAATGTACTTAATGTTGATATTAAATTGTTTATTAACTGCACATTAATTATGTGTATGCATGTGTTTTTAAGCACTTTATTAACACTTCTTGTATAGATTCTATTAATTATTGATCATCGCAGAAATGCCTTTTTCGTTATTATTACACTTACTACTACACAGTGCTACTCAAACTGTTGTTGCAGCTGCCGACTTTTCCCAATTTGCATCTGTTTTTCTTCTGCCAATTTTCAATTGCTCTTCAGCGTTTTGCTTACAGTTTCACAATTTTTAAGGCAACTGTGTCACACGAACTATGCACTTGACCCAATTCCGGGACAGATTACATTTATTATTATTTAATAAATTAAGTTACAAAACATAAGTTCGGTCGCGTTCAAACGATTTGTTTGCACTGGGGCTGCCGTCGACTGAGCATTAAATGTGCTCGTTACAATCGAAGCATTTGCCTTATGCTAAATCTAATTTATTTGGCTCGCTCGCGTCTAAAAACTAATCACAAAAATAGCCAAGTTGCCGATGCGTCAGCTTCTTTCGCCACGCACGTCTCTGAGTAACTGAGCAGATCTCTTACAGCACCCTCAATAGATCCGACGATCCAACGATGCGACGATCCATCGATACATCGATCGATCGATTCGATCGTTGTTGTTGCTGCTGTTGTCGTGTGTCGTCTATCCATAAAACAAAAGCAAGAAACCAGAGACATCCCACCCGTTAAAACTTGATACGAGTTCGCTTTGCTTTTGTTAATTATAAGTTTTGTTTTTGTATTTCTTCTTATTATTTTAAAGTGAGCTCGCGGAAACCCGTTTGACAGCATATTAGTTGAGTAGCAATTCCTTTTGCTTTTGTTTTCATTTTTCGTTCATTTGGTAAAAGTGTAGCAATTCATACTGCTCGACTGGCAGATACCCTCTGTGTGGAGTGAAATATTTTCAAGCTATAATGTTTACATCGTTTTAACAATAAGGTCATCGGTAAAACAGGGATTTTTCTTTGATTTCCGAATGAAATCGAATGATAAACGGAAACTAAAAAGGATTTAAATTCATTAGTATGTGAATGTGATTGATAAGCTTGTAAACATAAAGATTAATGTATAAATTACAAAGGAAATTTTTAATTCATTTTCTTCAAAAAAAACCTTGAACTACGCTTTTTGAAAAAAGTTCTGTGTATTTTTTACATATAGACAACTATCCACGAATTCGCTATAAAACATTTATTTTATAAAATACTTTCAGAATAAAACAGGAATAACAAATAAAAGTAAAAACCATACTTGAAAATTTTATTTACTTTCAAATTCTGTGTGGAATTCGCAGTGCATCGAAAATCAGATCCTGGTGGGTGGATTAAATAGTCAAAGGAATTAAATATTAAAAAACTTATGCTTCGAGCCCTGATTCATAATTTAATAACTGCTGATTTTCAATGGAGTTGGACTGGCCTATAAATGTCCATTGGCAGTTCCGTTTAGATAGTTAGCTGAATTTTTAATTACTATACACTATATACTACTATATTGTTGCAGCGGTCGTTTTCGTTGGAATTGGGATTGGAATCGGGAATGGGATTGTGGTGGGTTGTTGCTGCATCTCTGATATGCATTGTTAGTCATATTTTTGCTGTTTTCATATTAATTTTCATTTCGCCTGTCGAATCTGCCAAAGCCAGTGAAAGTTTGTCTTTTGTGCCTTGCGATGCATAATTTGCGTGTTGCATACTTTTGGGGCGCATTGCTCCATCTCCATATGTGTGTGTGCTTGTGTGTAGGTATGTGTGTGTGTGTTGTTGTGCGCTACATTTCCGCCATATAAAATATGCAAAACAATGCAAACTCCCTCGTTGGCCAGAAAAACTTTAGCCTGGCCCGAAAAATTAATTTTGTTTTTGGATGAGAATTTCGAGCGCCAGATTTTTGGCTGCATTTCTGGCTGCTAATGTTGTGGCAACACTGGCACTGGCCACCCAGCGGCGTTAGTTTTTGTTTTAATTAACTTTTTTTTTCGAATTTTGTTTTCCTTTTTATATTCCGTTTATTTTCAAAGTTTTGACCGTTTGCCAAATTTTGCTAATTTTGCAAAATGCAATAAAATGGTAGAAAAACAAACATTTACTTTTTATGAATTCATTTTGAGCAGTAAAATTTCAATCAACAAAGTAATTCTAATAGGCCTATTTTATTTGCTTTCTATCAATTTTCTAATTTGTAGATATTTTGTATTTCTAATTAAAAAAAAAAAATTTAGGTTTGTTTTTTGTGTGTAATAATCAGCTACATGATTACACAAAAGTTCAGCAATATTTCGAATTTATATTTTTATTAGATACTGTAAATAAATTTTAATTTGAATTTGTAATTTAAAAATTCAATTTCATTCTGCAACACTTATTTTAAATTTATTTAATATAAATAGTAAATGACTATTATTTTTAGAATTCTTATAAAAAAAAAAAGAAAAGTAGGAGAAGAATAGCTAAGAAAGCAATTATTGATGATAATCAATATCATCGACATTAAAACATAATTTTAAAGCTCTATCGGAAATTTTCACAATATATGTTTTGACCTGCGGTCAACTGAATAAGTAAATGAAACTACATTCGAACTATCCTTACTCGAACTTCCCTAACTCGAATTTTCGCTAACTCGAACAAAATCGAGTGGCAATAGCAAAAATATTGGCCCGTACTTTTATAAGTCGAATTTTTCGGGAAAGTCCCCAATAAAGTTTGATTTTATTTTCGTTTCGTTTTTATGATTTTGTAACCGGTTTGGTTGAATATGTAATATTGATGTACATTAACATATGGTGATGCAATATGGTAGAATATTGCATCAACAATTACATTGGCTGGTGAATTAGTTTTAGAAAAGACGTACTTTATGTACTTCTTTGTTAGGGTATAAGCGCAAGATTATTTAAATTAGTAAATTATGTTATTATTATTATTATTTATTCAAACTTATTAGTTAAGGAATTCAAAATTGGACCAAACAAAATTTAAGTGGCTGTAAAATATGGTATCTAAGCGAAAACAGTTTTCATTATTTTAAAAAATATAAAATTAATTTGATGTCATTTGAATTGGGAACTTCTTTTGGATACAGCAAAAGAACGATAAGCCCAATTTTTGAGAATATCGAATGGTCTTGAAGAAACAATGGAAGCTGGAATTTTTTTTTAAAATAGCAAGAAAAAATTCCAATTTGTAATGTATTAATGAATGAATGAAATTGTAGTTTCTTTTAAAAAATTAAAAAAAAGTTCCCTAGCTCGAAGTCTCTGTAATTCGAACTTTTTTCTTGGATAATGGTGATTCGAGTTAGGGAAGTTCGACTGAATTTATTTTTTTTAGCTTCATTCAATTTTTCAACATTATGTCAAAGGGTTTTTTCAAATTGCTGGTGAATAAAACTGCAAACTCGTTTGCTGCAAAACCCAAGCAATTATCAAAATTTATTACCTATACATTATTTATGCTGAACAAATGCGCAGCGTGGGCTTAAGTATCTGTTAAGTTGCCCGATTTATATGCTAATGTGAACGAATAAATGTTTGTGTATGTGTGTGTGTGTGTGTGTGTGTGTGTAAAGTATAATTCATTTTGTATTGCGTCTGTGATTGGTATTACCATCAATTATTCAGTGTCGAAATGTTTTGCGGTCCCATTTTAAATGAGTTGTAAAATGTGCAAGTTAATTTGGGAAAATCATCCAGCTGCAGTCATAAATTCGCATTAAGTTGTTCAATTATTTGCGTTTTATATTGTGCTATCTTGTTGTACTATTCGATATACCATTGTAGTTTACGCCAAGTTAAAGTTGATTTATCGCAGCGTTTAGTCGCTCACTAATTTCTGTCCATTTGCATGTGGTGGCCACAAAGCCGACCACAGCAAAGGAGCTGGCTCGCTTGTCTCGATAAACGGGCTGATTGAATAACTCGAACAGAACCGAAATATAAACGGCAGAATGTCCCCAATTCCTAATCCTCTACTCTGCTCGTCTCTACCCCTAAGCAGCTGTCAGCAGTAGAAATGGGGAGCACATCCTTCTGGCCGGCACTGTCTGCTTTATTTCTGACAATTTTTCAATGCTCTTTGTTTACATTGGGCCGAGACCAACAGCAGCATCCGAATGAGAGCTAATGCTGCCAAGAGGCACGCAGCCAGCAACATTCACTGTACCGGGTATTTACTGTGTCTTTCCCTGCCATGTAGGACTTGCTTATCCATCCAGCTTTTCTTCTATGCCTTTTCGTGTCTCGACTCGACTCGACTCGACTCAGAGCCGTTTGATTTACTTCAAACAATTGGCAACATCATACATCAACGACTTTTGTTCCCTCTTTTCGTCTCTTCTCTCCTCTTTTATTTTCGCACAAATCTCTATGCAAAGCGTTGAGCTCTCCACTTTGTTCTTCTCTGTTCCAATCGTTCAATCGCTTTTATACTTCTTACTTTTTGTTATGTTTTTATTTTTTCAATTCGAAAGCTAAACACTCGAGCTTATGTAAGTATTGAACGTTGTGCTTTATGTCTTGTAAACGAGGAGAGTACACGGTTGTCAAGGCTTATTCGGATCTGTTAGAATGCTGAATGGGAATTTAAATTAACTGTAAAAGACTACAACAAACGAGATTTAAATAAGTTATAACTTTACACCTGCGTTAAGGAGATAAAGGAATATAAGTTTAATTAAATTTAAATATTTGGAAATATTAAACGAACACACTTTTTGTCAAAGTTAGAATACCCTGTACATGAGTAATCGAAATTCTTAATATACTATATATGAAAAGTGAAAACAGCGGCAGTAGATTTATTTGCGCAATTAGCATCTCATAACAGACATCTTATTTACCTCTCGTTCAGGTCATAAAATATGCGATAAATGCTTGGATAATAATAGAATTTAACTGGCCCAAAACTAATCCATTTTAATAAAAGTAAATAAAATTAAAATTCAAAGGGACTTGGCGGTCAGTGACCAAAAGGGAATTATGACAGGCCGGGTAAATAACTAAGAGTCCAATGGATATGTTAATTTTAATATGTGTTAGATAATCGGATTTGAATGTCATTTTTATTATGTTTTCTTTGTTGTTGTTGTTGGGTGAAAAATTGCATAAATCATAATTATGCACACATTGTAAATAAATAAAATTGTGTATTAATTTGTTGACAATTATGAAATTACACAAGCTAGACTAAAGTGAAAACCACAACAAAAAAAGTGCGCTTTGCAGCTTACAAAGCGATTAATTAGCGTTAAGTCAGCCGTTTTTGCTGTCAACAAATATTTAACTGCTCATTAGTTGGCCCAGTCTGAAACCTGTCCTATCCCAAGCCTCTAAACCGAAGCCAGTCTCGTACATTGGCCAATGCATTGGCGCAGTGTCAATGCGACAGTCCAGGGGGCAAAATCAGCGTTACGTATACGCCGCATGCAACCGCACACTGTACTTGCTTCATTAGGATTCAGTTTGTGTCGCTGTCTCGTTTCGTCTCAAGTTAACTCCATCTCCAGATATGCCACAAATTCAGTGTATGTGTGTATGTGTGTGTGCTTGTCTGTGTATGTGTGTGTGTGGAAGAGCTACTTGTTATTCAGTGCGTTTAACTTCGTTTAGCTGGGCGAAATGTTTTAGAACTCGTTAGAGCGTCCGCTTGGTCACAGCAGTGGTTCCTTTAATACTGTGCGAGAGATTGACAGACATCACACACTGCATCTGTGTGGGTGTGTGTGTGTGGGGGAAGAAGAGGAGGCCCCAATCAATGTGCTCTTCTAGATTGACTAACCGCCTAAAGCCACCCACATTAGTGTGTAATTTATTTAGCATTAACTGTTGCATTACTTTCAAGAACGGCGCGAAAAAGACTGAAACTTTAATAGCTTAAGCTATTACTTTACAAGTCTTCATTTATTTTAAATCTTTCGGGAAATTTGTGAATACTACTCGTAATTGACTATTCACCAATTAAGAAGAGTTTTTACTTCTTTTTAAAATTAAAAATTTTAAAAAGAACATTTATTTTGTATTCATTATAAAAATTGTGTCCAGAACTAAAAATTAAGTCACAGTTTCTGCACTAAAAGTCCAGACAACAAATTACAATTGTGTTTGATATTTATGCTTTTGTGATTTTTATGCACTTTAAGAAAATACAACTTTGACATCAGGATGAATGTTCAAGCTAATCTAATGCTTGATGTCATAATCATATTAATCGTTAGTATTTAGAAAACAAAAATGGCCAAAAATATAAACAGAGATACAGCATTCAGCAGATAACGTTGATCCCCAATCATGATAACTTATAACTGATCATGATAGCTAATTAATACATTTTGCATTTAGCGTCAAATTTCTAACAATCATAAGTAAGTGTTTTTTTTAGAAACTATGTCACCAATGCACTGTGGCTCGTTTCCCGAAAACTCGTGACAAAAATAAGTTTTCGAGTTGTTCCGTTTGAGAAACGCGTTTATATTTTTAAATTATGAAATGTTTGAAGTATTTATGCAGAAGGTTTTATGTTTTTAAAAAATTGTATTGTAGAATGTGGAGCTCGTCAAAGTTGAAATATTTTTCCAAAAAAATGCAAAGAGAGAAATTTTACACTTTATAAAGGTAAGCTTAGAGCAGTCCGTCTTTGTATAACAATTTATTTATATTAACTGACTTATTTCTAAAGCAAAATGCATGTAAAAACGATAAAAAAAGTAATGGAGTAAAAAAAAGTTTTTTTTCCCAATGCATCTATTTTTTGTGTGTTATTTTTAGACTTTCAATTGACTTTAAAGAAAAAAAGGCCTGCAGTGCGCGGGAGTTTTATTTCAAATTTCAATCCGATATCTCAACTAGCTCAAAAGTTACAGGCTTTTGCCACAAACTTCGGCGAAACGAGCCAAAGTGCAGTGATTAAAAACGCATTGCTCATCGAAATCAGTTAAGATTTGACATAAACCGATGGATTATCCTGGCTCTCATACTTTCTTACCAATTATCATTGTCTGACACCTGGCCAAAACAAAAGCATTCTCCGTTGTCAAAATCAAAGTACTGAAAGTATTACCTGTCCGTCAATGTGTCCTGTTTCCCACTTTTTCCTGTGCCAAGTATTAAATCTACGACTACAAGGGAGACAAAAACTTTTTCCAATGAGGACAATGACTACAACTTGGTATGCACAACACACACATACACACACTCACACTCACTCAGGTACAGAGAAACATGAGTAAGCAAGTAATTCGTTGACTGCCTTTTGGCGTTTTGTCTGCTGATTTGACAGGCACATTTGACAGGCAACAACATGTTCACCTAGTTAGCAGTTGTTCACACCTAATAATCACATATGGAATGAGAACTTTCGAAGAAAAAAAAATCAATTCGAATCAGTTTACAGAGTGTTTTCAAGCATTCAAAACTAATTTCTCAAGCAATTGCAACAATAAATCCAATTAGCAGAAGAGTGAAAATAAACCAGAGAAAAAAGCAAATCCATCAGCAGACAACCAGGTAAAAAATCCAATCCAACAAATCGCTTTGGAGCTGGAGTTGATGTTGGTGTTGGTGTTGGACTTGCAGTTACCAAAGATGAATGATGCATTTTTTATGCCAGCAGTCGAACAACCAAAACACAGGCAATGAGAAATAAAAGAAAATCCAAACTGTTTGAATTTTATTGGCGAAATTGATAAAGTGGCTCTGGCAAAATCGAAAGGAATTGCAAATGCAAGCGCAGATCGATCGATAAACAGGACAAGGGCAGGGCGGTAAACTGAGAGGGGACTGCGAGCAATCAACGTACACGAGAACAAGGATGTCAAGACATAAGGAAGTATTCATACTCGCATTCACGTTTTCAGCGTATTCTTATATTCCGATTTGTGATAATACCTTGTGTTTGGCAAGCATAAAAATATGAGCAAATCCGGCACCTCCTTTTCCTCTACTTCCTTGACTGAGATTGCAATTCCTTTGACTTTGTGTTGCAAATCAATTTCAATTTTCTCGCAACAGCATTTAAAAGATTTGTATTAGGACGGGGATAGTTCTGTGATAGCACGATTAAATTCATAAATATGTGTTTCATTTTAGAAATGTAGTTTTCATATAAAAATTATGTTTGTTTATTTTATTTTTATTGTTGCCAATTAGTTTTCATAAGAGCGAAACAGGGCCAAATGTCTGTTTCAAATTTCCTAAAAACTGTACATGTTAAAATCATCAAAAGATTTTCAGACAAGAGGCTTGATAGACAGTTAAGATAAGCTTAAGATTTTTTCCGTTTCCAGTACCCCAATTCATAAGAAATTCAACTCATCTAAACATTGCAAGATTTGCCATTACAAATTCATTAGTAACGATATTTTTGAATCAGAGGCTGCATTTTCATTTCCAAAGTTGTTGAACTTATTTATATACGAATTGTGTAAGCAAAATATTTATTCTTAAATCCAGAAATATTATTCCAGCTATGCAAATACAACGTAATAAGAACCTATAAAGAATACCAAGAAATTCATATTTGTATTTGTCAAATAGAAAACTAGAAATGGGACTGATATCATATTAAAACTCTTTCCTAGAATAAAGTGCAGAGATGAGAGAATCTCACTCTCACACATAATATGATCAATTTAATGCGCTTTGATTTGTGTGTATGTGTGTATGTGAGGGTGTGAGTGTTGCGTGTACGTGTGACTAACACATTCGCCTTTGTTTGCTGAACGAATAGATGAGCTAACAATGCATTACAATGCTCAAAGTTGTCCAACAGAGTAGCAGGAAGAGCAAAAATATTGTAGCATAATTTTCGGAGCTAACAATACAAGTGAGGGGAAGAAGGAGAAGGAAAAGGGGAAGAAGGTGGTGGTGGAGAGGCAGAAGAGCTGGCGGACACATGGCACACGGCATATATCAGCACATGCATTCATAAATCATATTCTGCAGCTGCAGGAGAGTGCAGCAAGCCAGGCCAACAGGCAGCTCAGGAAGCCAGGACCAGCAACAAAGTCCTCTTTGTGTGTGTGTGTGTGTGTGTGTGCTTGTGTCCTGTGTGTGCTTAGCTGTAGCAATGCCGGCTATTTTAAGAATATTTATACTGACAGCGGAGTTTGATGGAAAAACTTTTGTAAATTGCTTTTAGCAGGCCAAAAGCAGCTCCCAAAAAAAAGCCGCAAAATGCAGAAAAAAGATATAAGTATATAAAAACTGTGCCGCCTGTTGTTTGTCAGGGAGTTGCTTTAATTTTGCTTAAAGAGCTGCAACGTTTGTCCGGCAAACGTGCCACACAATATTGTGTGTACGTAATAGCCAAGGATATTTTTCGGGGCATTGCATCCTTGTGTTTGCTTTGGCAGTGCACATTTATTAAATCGACTTCATATTTTTAATGATGCACGAAACTTTGTCGGCCTTCTGCCCCAGACACACACACACACACAACTATACACACAAACAGATACAAAGGAAGGTCTTTTAAAAAATTGCCAACATATTTTTCGCTTTTCTTTGGAATTTTATCGCTTTTTCCCGTCGTCCCTCTCTTCGTTGTTGAGGCATTATTGTCGCTCTCCCCATTGTTGAGTTTGGTGCATTGTCGTCCCTTTGTTGAGACAGAAAATGTCGTTACGTATTTTGCAAAAGCCGAGAGCAGAGCAAAGTCCCTGTGCCCATAAATGGCCTCATATTGAGTGCCCTTCTTAAGGACATAAGTATTATTGGGACTTAAAACTTATTATTTAATGGGCTTAATTGGTGGAAGCTCCAATTAATGTTAAGTTTGAACATATTTATAAGATAATTCATCAGTTCACTAATGAAATATATTTAAATACCCTTTGAAATATCTGAAATATATTTGAGTGGAAGCAATTTTCAAAAACAAAACAGCTAAAGCAGACTTCAAGAGTTGTTTAAATACCATAAAAATTGCTATAATCAACTATTTTTTTTGCAATTTCCAGCACACTCCAATTCCTTTTTTAATACACATTTAAGCTTTATTAATAAGTATAATTAAACTAATTAAAATTCATTGGCACTGACCACTTTTCAAATATTTAAAGAAGGCTTTAAAATGCGCACAAATAGCTGACGCTTAAATATTGCGTATACGCGCTGTATGCCAGCGGCAATAGCCAAAACAATTCGCTGACCCACATTTGGCATTCATTTAGATTACTTTATAAAGTTGTTTAATTTTTTTTCAAACAAATGTTTCTTCACAAAACAAACAAAATACAACAGAAGCTTCATAAAATTTGCAAATTGTTCGCCTTTTGTTGTGCACACTCTATGGGGATGAGTGTGTTTGTTTATTAAATACATATACAATTTAAATTGAAAAATGTTGTGAAACATTTTGATAAACGATAACTAAAGCAGCAAAACATTTACAGTCAGCGCAAGACCAAAAACAAAAGAAATCAAAAATTAAACAAAGCCACAAAAACAATCAAACAAAAATAATAATAAAAACAAATACCGTTAAATGTTATACAAAACTATACAAATTTGAAATTTGCATCGGTTTTCCTGCAATTTGCAAATTAGTTAGAAAATCAATTCAATTATTTCGTTGTGGGTTTTTTCCTCTGGTTTTGTCGGTGGTCAAGTGATTGCAATAAACGTATTTAAACCATTTCGGGAATTTGTTGACAAACTGATATATTGGTAACTCCAAAAGATTGTGCGTGTCCATTTTGCGGATGGAAATGTATATTCTATGCGGTAACAGCTTCCAATTAGTGTGAAATAATCAGATGAACATTCTAGTGGTATCCGGCTGTCAATCTACGTAAGGTTCTAAACTAACAAGTAGTTATTTAATTATTAAAGAGTGACAGATGCAGATTTTTAAGCACTTACTTAACAAGGAAAGTTAATTACGTACATTAAATTATTAGATGAATAAATAAATATGTTATCAACTGATTTTAGATTAATTACATTCTTGGAGAAAAGGGAACGGAAAATAGAGAGTTCAACAATTGTTCAAAAAATGTTGACAATCTTCCTCCGATATTTTACGTTGGCCTAATCAAAGAAATACTACTAAATAAAGTAGAAATATTTATGTCATTTATCAAGTTAGCTCTTGATCTGTTTAGAGTCAAAAATTTGATAGTGAATCTTTAGTTCTAATTAAGTATGCGTTTCATGTTTTAGAAAACAATTTCTTATTTGGACTTTCACTATATTTATTCAAAAATTATATGTGACACAAACTTTTATATATTTGCCACACTGTGCACTTGGGCAAGCAAATTTTGTTTCACTGTGTAAATGTGCGCTTAAAAATATATGCGCAAAAAATCTGTGTGTGGCAAGCAGCCGTGCAACGATTTCGCGTTTGTTGTGCAGCTGCTGGTTGAAAATGTTGCACAGCATGCATAAATAATAAACGACAAGCTCGCACACACACACACACACAAACAAACAAACAGCCAAACACATGCACACAGACACAGACACCTTAACACATATACACAAAGGCATTATGCACATTTTGCCAGCGCGCCCAACTGAGGCGTGATATAAACAGGGCGGGCCAAACGGAGTCGTGGCATGGACGAGGGGGGCGGGGGGGACGGCACTCAACCAGCTTCTAAATTTATTTTATTAAGTCAAGCACACAGACAGCTCATGGGATGCGACTGGCGACTGGCGTTGCCGGAGCTGTTGATGCGCCTGGTCTGACTAACGGTATAAATAAAATAATTTACGGTAACTGCTGCCGCTCATCAGGCCAAAAGCGATGGAAGAGGGTACAGAGCACGGGGAAACGGAAGAACGACGACGGAACGACGACGATATGTTGACAAAACCCGGTGGAGGATCATCAGCGACTCCCCAAAATGCCGCTTACAAAAACTGTAGCATACTTTTTTGCTCTGTGCCTTTGTGTGCAGCTGCATACGAAATTAATGCACATCTGCATACGTGTGTGAGAGTGTGCGTGTGTGTGTGGACGAGTTAAAATGCAGCTTGCTAAATATAGTTATAATTATGCGCACACATTTTTAATTAAGTTTTGCACTGGGCCATTCGCTGTCCGTTTTAGCTCTGGCTTTAGCCATATATTATGCATACGCCCTGTTAAATTGCATTAATATGTGCCACAGATTTTCCCTTCTTCTTTCTTCTGCTTTTTCTATTCTATTTTTTTTGCCATGTTAATATGCGCTGTTTGTCAAATTACATATGTTAAACATTTGAGCTGTCTTTGGTTTAATTTATGCAGTGTTTTTTTTTGTTGGCTCCACCGCCTGAAGGAGATATATGTGAATTTAGGTTGAGAATACATAAATAAATATTAATATTTACAAATATATATACGAGAAGAGCGATATGAAAATTAAGTACATACTTGAACGCGTGGTTAGTTTTATTTTTATTATTTTTATTTTTTAAATAAAAGGAAGAATATGATTAATCGATTTTATCAAATTTATAATTCGGATTACTCTCTTAAGGGCGCTTCAGACGAGCACTTTTCACCGACACTTTTTGTCAAAAAGAGATTTTTTCGTGTCCGTGTCGCTCACTATCGCTCACCGATGGAATAGAACGTGTTCTATTTCTATCGGTGAGCGTCGGTTTTTCACCGACGCTTCGAAATTTTGTGTGGTTACACGACACGGACAGCTTTTTGACAAAAAGTGTCGGTGAAAAAGTGCTCGTCTGACCCGGCCTTTAAAAGCACTTCTTTATATATTTTAGAATAGTTAATGATTATCCAATAATATATGTATTTCAAATAAGTAAAATCATGAGTTCAATTTGATGGTTCCGAAAGCATATCTTTAACCATTAAAATGCGAAAATCAGCGAACGAAACAAACTAGTAAATATTAATAATAAAATGTATTGTATTGAGGATGTTATTTATTATATTTTATATTTATTTAAATCAATGGCAATGGAAATCAAAATATTTATATCTTGAGTAAATAAGCTCGAGCAAATTGATAAATTATTGAACAGTAGATTGTATCTTTAGTTAAACATGCAAATGTTGTCAAATACTTTATCAGGGGTGCCACAGAATTCGCTAGCGAAAGAGAATTTAGCATTATCACCAACCTTTTTGAACTAGGCTGCTAAGGTCTCACACCTTCTCAGATTACATTATCCAAGGGTTTTTTTTAGCAACTTTTTTAAGTTTATCATAGCAGAACAATAAATTTTCTCTTTCGGTAGCGAATTCTGTGGCACCCCTGTATATTTTGGGAAAGAAAATAAATTAATATAAGGTCCATTAACAAGTTTTGTTTACGAAATATGTAAAGAGGTGAGAGGAGTAACTTCGACTCTTAATTTAGCTGCACATTTGAGAAGGATAACAAGATTAGACGTGACTCTCTTTAAGTTGTTCTATATGTTTCCAAATGATCTCGAAATTTTTATAGATGATTATTTTTTCAAAAAGAAGTAAAAGGGTATTTAACCTTCGGTGCATTACGCAATGAATAGATATTCTTGTTGTTACTCGTATTTCGCGGTAGCACTTTATAAATGTTGATAAATATTTACAATTACCAATTTAAAAGTTCAGCTTGCCCAGCTTTTTGTTTGACTTGCTCTGCTTGTTGTGCGGCGCAGCACAAAACACTTTTCTGTTTTTTAACACAAAACTTTTACCATGAGTCTGCTGTGGTATAGTATACGTACTATATAGTAAACTATATGTATATGTACGCGTTGCTTTTTTGACTTGGCTTTTTTTGTTGTGGCTTGAAAGTTTTAAATATGATTTTATTTGTGCAGCAAGTTGCAAGTTGCGGCTGCTTTACATATTTGACCAGCTTGCAGGCGACTCCAGAAGTTGCAGCCAGAAGAAGAATATATATGTAAATAGGGCAATGCAGTTATTGGCTTAAAGTTATCAAATGAAATTCTACGAAAAAGTCTAGAGTCTCAGAGATTGGATCTTTCTCTGGCTGAAAGTCGAAACTGTTTTTTTTTTGAGAGTTATTTCTGTTCACTTTAAGACAAACTTGGGGAATTTTGTGTTAGTTAAACGAATTAAATGGCAAACTGTGGGAGCGTTTAAGAATCCCTAAATCATGGCATGTCCTTTTGGCTTGTCCTTTTTCGTTTTCGTCTTGTGCTCTGCAACATTTTCTGCTTAAATGCATTTGGCGCGATGGTCGTCGTCTCAAGTGGCCGCTATTCGCACGGCTGCCAGCTTCAAGCTGTCTGAGCTCCTGCCGTTCTCCCGTTGCCCAGTTGTCCAGCTGTCCCGTTGTCCTTACGGTCTTGCCTGACTATCCCAGCACACTTCATCGCATCCTGTGTCTGGCTTCAGAAACTTTCACCGTTTACTTTGCTTCTGTTGCTTCCCATTCGCATTCTTGTCCTCCTCCTCCTCCATCTCCTTCTCCTCCTTATCGTGGCAGTCTTCGTGCCGCGCTTTATTTGAATTATTGTAATGATTTACACTGAAGTGGCTGTTGCAACACTCGGGGTACAGTTGCACCCAGACTTGGCTAAGGTAATGAGCTAAGGGCTCCGTGTCTGAGGGTGTATTGTCTGTGTCTGCCACTTCGGCTCGCCATCCTTTTCCCTACAATATTCCCTTCACGGTTATGCTGATCACTTGCTTCCGTCCATCATGGTCTGCTTTGATGTTTTCAAAGATTCTAAATGCAAATGTTATGGGCGCACTTTTAATTGGAATTCACAAACAGGAAAGCAAACAAAGTATTTTTTAATTTCGGGACACAGATTTTGAAAATATTTTATAAGTATATACAAATTTTAATTAAATTAAATTTGTTTACAACCATATTAAATTTAAATAAAAGTAAATAAAAAAAAAATTTAAATAAATATTTTCTGAAACGTAAATATATATTTGAATATGAATTTTAGGATTTTATTGAAATACATACTTGAAATAAAATTTCAAGTTATTTTTATTGTTATGGAAATACATATTATGTTATTTGTTTATAATTAAAATTTTTATATTTCAATAGAAGGAATTTGATTAAGATTTAAATACTCACAGCGGGGTATATCCTAAAAATATAACAAATTATCCTTATTATTTCTATTAAGGTGCACATTTATACATTGTCTCAAAATTAAAAACACTAAATATTGTTAAATATAATTCTCAAGAAATTACATTCATTTATGCTTTGAATGAAGATATTGTCATGCAGACATTTGAAATTCATTTCAAGTTATCAAACACACTCGCACTTCTTCAAATACCACTTATGTCTTAAGACACTCGTGTCCCCTTCAGTTCTCTGGCTGAAAGTCGAAACTGTTTTTTTTTTGAGAGTTATTTCTGTTCACTTTAAGACAAACTTGGGGAATTTTGTGTTAGTTAAACGAATTAAATGGCAAACTGTGGGAGCGTTTAAGAATCCCTAAATCATGGCATGTCCTTTTGGCTTGTCCTTTTTCGTTTTCGTCTTGTGCTCTGCAACATTTTCTGCTTAAATGCATTTGGCGCGATGGTCGTCGTCTCAAGTGGCCGCTATTCGCACGGCTGCCAGCTTCAAGCTGTCTGAGCTCCTGCCGTTCTCCCGTTGCCCAGTTGTCCAGCTGTCCCGTTGTCCTTACGGTCTTGCCTGACTATCCCAGCACACTTCATCGCATCCTGTGTCTGGCTTCAGAAACTTTCACCGTTTACTTTGCTTCTGTTGCTTCCCATTCGCATTCTTGTCCTCCTCCTCCTCCATCTCCTTCTCCTCCTTATCGTGGCAGTCTTCGTGCCGCGCTTTATTTGAATTATTGTAATGATTTACACTGAAGTGGCTGTTGCAACACTCGGGGTACAGTTGCACCCAGACTTGGCTAAGGTAATGAGCTAAGGGCTCCGTGTCTGAGGGTGTATTGTCTGTGTCTGCCACTTCGGCTCGCCATCCTTTTCCCTACAATATTCCCTTCACGGTTATGCTGATCACTTGCTTCCGTCCATCATGGTCTGCTTTGATGTTTTCAAAGATTCTAAATGCAAATGTTATGGGCGCACTTTTAATTGGAATTCACAAACAGGAAAGCAAACAAAGTATTTTTTAATTTCGGGACACAGATTTTGAAAATATTTTATAAGTATATACAAATTTTAATTAAATTAAATTTGTTTACAACCATATTAAATTTAAATAAAAGTAAATAAAAAAAAAATTTAAATAAATATTTTCTGAAACGTAAATATATATTTGAATATGAATTTTAGGATTTTATTGAAATACATACTTGAAATAAAATTTCAAGTTATTTTTATTGTTATGGAAATACATATTATGTTATTTGTTTATAATTAAAATTTTTATATTTCAATAGAAGGAATTTGATTAAGATTTAAATACTCACAGCGGGGTATATCCTAAAAATATAACAAATTATCCTTATTATTTCTATTAAGGTGCACATTTATACATTGTCTCAAAATTAAAAACACTAAATATTGTTAAATATAATTCTCAAGAAATTACATTCATTTATGCTTTGAATGAAGATATTGTCATGCAGACATTTGAAATTCATTTCAAGTTATCAAACACACTCGCACTTCTTCAAATACCACTTATGTCTTAAGACACTCGTGTCCCCTTCAGTTCTTGCAACAATGAGACACCTTAATAATCCTCTGGGATACCCATGTCAGATGCAAAATACTTTGTGGTCAGCATTATAACAACCCTTCAATTGTTGGACTCACATGGAAAGTATCAATTGAGAGGCAGATGTAAAAGGAGTAGCCTGTTTTCTAGGCTGGTCAGCCTGGAGTGCGGCTTGATATTTCTTCAAGACAATGCCACACATTCCACATTGCCACGTTCAGCTGGCAACTTGTTGTGTGTGTCGCCTGAAGTGCTCGTCGAGAATTGTTGTAGCCACTGCACCTGCAACTGGCTGCCAGGAAGGGCCAAAGTGATTTTATGTTTTATGAGAGGTGACATGTGGCAACAACAGTCACAGCTTTAGCCACAACCCAAGCACTTGCCACACACACACACACGCACGCACACACAGATACAGATACAGACATATATCCACTCAGCAGGACAGCTTGTGTCAGTTTCATTGTAACCTGCCCCACCATGTGTGTGCGAGTGTGTGTGTGTGTGTGTGTGGTTGCCACTGCAACATGTTGTAAATTATTATAAACTCAAGTGGTTTTCAACTGGCAGCTCTGACTCTGACTCTGTCGACAGTTTGCAGATCGACTGGAAATGAACTCAAACAAATGAACACATTCAAAACGGCATTTGTTGACCATTATAGTTTGGCATTGTCCATAATTAGACATCCCAATGTATTCCAATTTATTGAATATTGATTGACTTGTCTTTGATTGAATATAAAATTAATTTTGAAATGATTGTAAACAGCTTTATAGATCGATATTGATTTAATATTATTGTTAAATGTATATCGAAATAAATTCTTACCTCTTTTGCTTTATGCTTTTTAAAGTTAATATACAAAAGGATGATAATCGTTTCTGTTCTATTATATAAAAATAATTAAATAAATTTGGCAAATACTCTGAATTTGACAAGAACTGGCTGTCTTTAATTTCAAATCTAACTTGAACTAAATATAATAATTTCATAATTTTGCTTATGATAATAGTAAATATGTTTACTTAAATAACTTTGTCGGATTAAGAGCATCTGCAATTCAAATGTACATAAATAGATATTTATTAAGTAAATATTATTAAAATGAAGAACTGTGATTTCTCTTAATTAAACAGTTGTTTTTATAGCTTATGAGTTCTCAGAAATGCAGCTGAATTCTGCATCTGTTTGGTTAAGTCCGCCCCGCCCCCTCTAAGCATCTCATCTCTGAACCTCTTCCAATCTCAGCGCTCGAGAATGGCTTTTCACTAATTTATGCTACTGCTGGCAATGGCAACTCACTTAATTTGCAGAGCCATTTTTCTTTTGGCCAGGCAGCGAGGACAGCAACAACAGCGACAACATCCGGTGCCCGAGACACCGTACTACTCTTACTGAGGGGTGTCCTGCGGCACTGGGTCGGCTCTGGATCCTCCCATCGCTCCTCCGCATCCCCTTCGAGTAAAGTGACAAACAACTAAGCGAAAATCGCGTGCGTGACGCGTGGCGGGCGCATAAAGTTTGTGACACGTTTCCACAGTTGCATTTTGTTGTTGCTCGTGTTTTTCTTTCTTTTTTTTTTTGGACCAAAGGCAGCAAAAGTTGTTGGCAGGACGTGGCAATAGCTGCCACGATATGTAAGAGGCAGGGGCAGGGGCAGGGGAAGGCGCGAGTCCTGATGCTGATGGCGACACTTTAGAGCCGCGTTGCATACTTTCGGGCCGTTATGCAAGTCACGTTAATTTCGCCAGCGAACTGTGAAGCAAAACAAAAACAACAAGTTGCCACTGCGCTTTGTCGTTGTCGTTGTCGCTTTCGATGTTGTTGTTATTGTTGTTCTTATTATAATTGTTGTTGCTGCAAAACTTTTGCCATTTTCAAAGGGCTTAAAGGTGGACTCGTATTCAGCTTTGGGATTCTCTTGGCAAATCAAAAGAGTTTCATTTCAGAATATAACAGAAAAACAAATAACTGAATGCAACATGATCGACTGAAATATGTTCTATATATTCAATGATAATTATGGTTTTATTATTATCGATACCTTAAATATGAAAAGAGAACAAAAGCAGACACTTTTCCATGTAAGTTTTGTTTTAACATTTCTTAAAGTAACATACAGATGTCAATTGTTAGCTATTTAATTATTAAAAATATATTAACTTTCACAACAAGATTAGCCTTTATTATTATTATTTTTAAATTACAAACATATTATTGTAAATTATTTTATTTATTCATTTATTTGATTCCTTGCGCTACAAGAAATGTCTAGTCATACTAAGTATTATTTTTATTTGTATTATATATTATTATGAATATGATACATATACATAGAATGTTATTCTCAATTTGTAAAAATCAAATTGAAGAAAAGACTTTTTAACCCATTTTTAATACATTTTTAACTGTTTCTATTAAGATATAAAAATTATTTCTACTGACATGTTATAACTTTTATTAGCTCTATTTGCTCATTTGTGTTAATTAAAGAAAATAAATTTCCATTTTAAAAAATACACTTTTAAAATACAATTTTTCATTTATACATACATACATATATTTTATTCAATGTCTTTAGAAATCTTGCTGCTGTTAACCTACCTCTTCTGTTAGCTCTTTTATACTAATTACAGGGTATAAATATGCATGTTGTTTACAAGTTATGTGGCCACACCCACAACGCCGCTGCTCCCTCAATGGGCCACTCATTAAGCGTCTTTAGTGTGTTTATATAATATAAATTAGCTTAATTTGAAAACATTTTTTGATGCCAAAAGTTTGGCACTTGCTTTCAGAGAGATAGAAGGAGGAGTAGGAAGAGAAGGAGGAAAAGCAGATGGGACTGTCTTTGCTTCCAGCCTGGCTAATTTATATGCCCGTTGGACATTCTCGAGTCGGCCAAAAAGTTGCCGCAAGTTTTTGCCAAGTCGGCGTGGCGCGTCTCCGATTCCTGTTGCGGGTTAATAAGACGACGACGTCGACGTCGACGTCGACGACGATGACGACGACGACGACGGCGGCCAACAAATTGCCAACATTACTCTTTTGGGCCCGAAAAGGGTAGTGCAGGGAAAGTTGGCCAAGAACAAGAAAGATGCCTGCAAATAGACTTTTGAGTGTTGTACTTGGTTTGCCCGCTTTGTTGACTTTGGAACGAGTCGAGAGCGGATTGCGGGAAAACAGTTCAGTCTTTGGAAGTGTCAAAAGCGCAGGCAATTAATTTGGCCTAATTAGACTCTTGGTTGACTGCTTGGCTGCCTTGTGGCTGAGAGTGCAATTTTTGTGGCTTGTCAAAGCCTTAGCCAAGTCGAAAAGTAGCCACGAACAATGGCTGCTCCTCGCATGTTGAGCGATTTATGGCTTAGACAGTTTATTAAGTTGGCCAAATAATACATATAGACGGAGATCACACAAAGGGGCTGAGAATTCTTGATTTATGACTCGCAAAGGATGCAACTTCGAACTGAGTAGATAATAAAAATACAAAATTTGTACAGAGGACAATGACAATGTCAAAATCTATTTAAAAATTAGGTAAAATGAGAATTTATTGACAAACTATAGAAAATTAATTCTGTTAGAATTATGTGTTTATTTACGTACACTCAAAAATGTTCAAAATAAAAAGAAAGTTTGTTGCTACAGATCAAATATACATAAATTTATAATTTTTACTTTAATGTGATGTAAAATTTGCAAATATATATCTATAAACATTTATCTAAAAAGAGTTTTTCTTTGAGTAAAAACTATTTTTAAGCTCAGATACATACAAAATCCGTCTTAATCTGTATTAATAGTTGTAAGACATTTTTCGTTTGTCTAATGCAATCTTTAAGATACTTTTCATACTTGCAGTGGGACAGATACCAGAAGAAATCCGCAACAATTGTGGAGCTCAATGGCCACTGATAGTTTTGGCCATCTGCATTTATTCTTCTGCTTCCCTGGCCACAATTGCAGTTCAGACTCGGGCTGAGACTTTGTCTCCATCTTTGTCTCCGTCTCGGTCTCCAATCTTTCATATAACGTAAGAGTTTCAGATATTTTTGTGCCAGGCCATAATTTGCTTAACAACTTTTGGCCAATGCATTGGCCTGGCTGGCAGGCAGTTTCGGGTGGTCGGTTGCCTGGCACTTGGCCAATTCCGTTTTGCAGCCTGCCATTCGACACTAGCCGTTTATATAATAATTTTGTGTCATAATTTATTGCTGGCAAAAGTTTTCTTGTGGCCGCCCAGCCGCACAATTGCCACTATGTACATACATACATACAATATATACGGAGTAATGTCGTCCCAGGCATTTAACATTTTATTCCGTCGGCCACATGCCAAAAATGTTGCTGCTGTTGTTGCTGTTGTTGTCGTGGTCAAAACTATGCACCATAGCGCCATAAATTTGTTATTAAATGTTCGTCCGCTTATCGAGAGGACATGGAAAACTGGACCGCCTTTTAACCGAGTGGCATAACAAACGTCAAATTGATTTTAAATTGCATTTCTCGCTACTCAATATTCGCTATTCGAGAAAAGGCAAATGAGAACACCCTGCAGTTCAGTTCCAAATTGAATAAAAGTTGCTGCAAATAATTGCACAGGTTGCATAACTAACACGAAAATTGGTAGAAGTTCTTTTAAATTTATTTAACTATATTCTATTAAGTATTAAGTATGCTAAATTTTCAAACAAGACGTATCAATCGATTTTCCATATTTTCCAAGTGTTTATTTATTTATTTTTATTTATTTAACATCCTAGTGCTACAAGTTGTAAGGAACTTGTGATTATGGCACTAGTCACAATTAATGCTACATACGGTTGAAAAATACAATTATTTTAATGTAACTTAAGATTAATATTACAAAATTTGATTTTGATTAAATTAATATAATTTTTAGATACAATTTTTTAAAAATTTTTCTAAATAATATTATAATTGCTTGTGATTAATATCTTTAAAGGATTTTGTAGGTGCATAAAAAGCTTACGTTTAAAAATAGGCGCGCTTCTAATTATTTTAAAGTCATGTGGTATATTATTCCAAAGGCGAACAGCATGTACAAAGAAGTGTTTTTCTGACGAGGATAGTCGATGTCTTATAGCTATGCTATTGTTTGTTCGTTCAGTTTTTCATAGAGATAATTTGGTTTTTTTTCAATATTAATGCTCTGAGATTTATCCAGTGATCTAGTCTAAGGTTATAAAAATAGAGCGAATAGGAAGATATATGATCTATTTGTTTGCGGTTAAACACATATCTAGCTATGTTATTGAATACAACATTAAGTCTTCGCTTGCTGATGCAGTCAGTATTGCAGAAAATCTCAACTCCATAGAAAAGTGCCGGTGTCAAGTAGGTCTTAGCAATAAGGAGTCTAATATGTTCTGGTAAGAGGTGCTGCGTCAGATATAATATGCGAAGTGAGGCGTAGGTTCTGCCTGCAGCTCTGCTATATGGTCAGTCCAAGTAAGAGTTTTATTAAAAACAAAACCCAAGTTTGTGACTTTATCACATATTCGATTTCACTGCTGTCGATTTTTAATTTTCCCAACCGTTGCGTGTTTATAGATTTCTTATAAATCACAATGCAATTTAGTGTTATTCAAAAACCATTTATTTTGCTAATGTAGTGTTGATCACAGGGATGTCACTTTGTCATTTCCTCTTCATGCAAAATTCAATACTATTGGTATTCCAATACTCTTAACTTAACTTAACGTCATGTAAGAAAATATTTAAATAAATCTTAAAGCTTAAAGGGAAATTGCACAACTTTTTTTTATTATATTTCGAATTTTTTTTTATTGTAATTGTCAACGCAATAAATACAAAGAATATTGCAACATTTTCAATTTTATTTAAATGACAAGTGAGATTAATTTAATTTATATGTTTGCATATAAATCTTTTGTCAACTCTGCACTTACAAAATAAATCTTTTGAGCAGTTGACTGCATAGGTAAGCATTACTAATAGTCGTACTGATAATAGAGTAAAAGCTTCGAAGGATATAAGATGTCAGGCTGCCATCAACTCGCAACTCATCAATAAATGGATAAATATGCATGTTAACAATTTGATTTATGGAATTATTATTATTATTATTATTTGTATATTGAGTTTCGCAGCACTAGTATAAACTTTTTTTTTAATGTGCTAGACTCGATGTTTTGCTAATTTAGTCCAAGGATTAAGCCACATAATATATAATTCATTTAATTTATTTTTATAATTGTTGAGTTAATCTAATGTCTGTAAGTGTCGTTTCAGCTTAATACTAAATTGGCTTATTTTTCTGAGCTTGCTTATTTAATTCTTGGGCAAATAGTATTATTTGTTCGTTGCGAAGCGGCGAATTGAAATTTCTGAAATAAATTAGCAGGTTCCTTTGTTTTATTCATATAACATTTTGAGTTGTTATATCCTTGTTTAAATATTTCACTCTACTTGCGACACAGTGTATTTTTTTAGTCTTAATTATTTAAATATTTATTTAATTATTTGAGCACACGGATAAGTACTCGCATTCTGTCGGTGTTGCAAATGTCGTTTATATTTGAACTCCCACACGGTTGTAGAGTCTGCCCGATAGCCGATAGTCTGTCGAAATACGCGAGACACTCTATCCCCCTCCCCCTCCCGCTCCGTTGCACTTGTCGCTGCAGTGTTGATAAGCAATGCCAACTGTTATTGTTTGCTTAAGTTATTGTTATTGTTGTTGTTGAAATTGAATTGAAGCAGCGTGGCGAAGCTAATCGTGAGACACACACACACAGAGAGAGATATGTATGTATGTACACGTGTACACACAATACAAGTGCTGGTTAAACAAGCTGTACATTTTGCGAAATTTTCTACTCCAAAGATCTTCAAACAAGCAAACAAATGAATAAAGAGATAAAAGTGATTATTAAGAAGGGGCGGAGTAAGAGAAGAACGACGCAAGATCAGGCGACGCAGCCAACTACAAACTCTGAGTCAGAGATATTAAAGCTTTGGCGACGGGGGTGGGGGAGAGCGAGCTCAACTTGTTTGGGCCACACGAAACAACAACTTTAAAATAGAAAACAAAGCAAAAACTTGTCATGTGAGAAAAAAGCAACAACTAAAACTGAAAACAAAAACATTGATGAATGAGCCGAACGGGCGAGAGAGCAAAAAGAGAGCGTTCGAGAGCAAGGGAAGAGAGCGGAAGAGACGGCGACGACACAGCAGCCGCAAACCGCAAAGCTTTCGTTGGCCAACAGGTGAGCAGCGAGAGCCAAAGCGTCGCGACGCTCGCTCAGTTGAGCGCTTGCAGCCAAAGCGTCTGGCTGCTAGGGGGAACGTGTGGCAACGGAACACAGTAAAACGGTAAAAGGGCTTTAACTGAGCGCACTTAACTGAGCAGAGGGAAGCGGATAGCAGAGGAGAGGAGGCCGCCTTTGAGCCAAGCTAAGCTGCGCTTTTTGTGTTGGGTGTGACTCGGCTCGGCAGTGTGACGAGAACGCGTGAGCGGCCAACACGTATGCGACGAGTTGTGCGCTGACTCGAATTAAATCAGTTAAAAAAGAACAGCAACAGCAACAGCAACAATAACGACGCAACAACTCAAGTGTGAATTGTTATTGAGGTTATGTAAGCGGCAAGCAAACGTAACGCAAACGCAACGCAAAAACAAAACGTAGTCGCTTTGCCAAAGCAAAACACGTTCATTGGAAACAATTTGAAACTCGCGTTTATTTCGCACACAGTTCACACACATTCGCACATTCCAAAGGCAATGGAGCACGAGGCCAAAGCGCAGGCGCAGACGTCAGCGTCGACGTCGACGTCGCACCCATTGCAGGATGTTCCGTTGAATGGAAACAACAGCAACAACAGCGATCTGCCTGCAGCTGATGACGTACAACTGACGCCCAAAAATTGGGTTAAATTCGACGACGAGACGGACAAAAGTGAAAAAAATAATAACAGTAACAGTAACGACGGCGACGGCAATGCCACACAGCAACAACAACAGCAGCAACAAAACAAGTTGGCGCTGCCGCCACCGCCGCCGTCAGTGGTGAGCAGCAACAACAACAGACGCGCGCGCTCGCGCAGTCCCAATGACCAGTCGGCGGCAGCGGCAGCAGCAGCAGCTCCAATACCTGCGCAGGTTAGTCACTCTCACGCTCTCTCGCTCTCTTTGCATTTACGCTCTCTTTGATTGCAACTCTCACGTGCTGTTGCTGACCCAACGTAACGCATTCCAATGCGTGCGCTTCGTACTCTCCCTCTACCTCTTCCTCTCCCTTTACCTAGCTCTTTCTCTACAAATAATTCCCCGCTGCGTTATCGCTTCTTTTCATTTTTGTTTGTTCCTCTTCCCACTGCCTAATGGAGTTGTTAGCAGCGGTATTTTGCTTCTGCTTCTTTGCGTTCTCCCCACTTCTGCTGGTTACACTCCACGCATTACAAATGAAGTTGCAAGCAGCTACGAGGTTGGCAACTGCGTTTCGGGACAGTGGAATCGTCGGCGATAAACTCTGATTACTCATCGGGGACAAGCGACAAGTCATAATGCATCGAAATGCATGTCGAAAGGGATTGTCCGATTAGTTCGAGTGTATGCATGAGTGGAGATGAGATATGTATTTGTATTTGTTAGGTGCATTACGAGCACTGAATTCAGTCAGAACTTGTTCTAAAAACTTCTCGAAAAGCAACTCCGAATCGATCGCACTTTAATTTACTTAAAAGTTAGATCATTTGATATGGGAAAACATGATAATTTGAACACCTAAATTAGAGTGTTCATTAAAATGATTCGTTGTGGAGTGATAACTTCTAAATGTGAGAAAACCACTGTACACTTAAATTATTTAATTGGTTTGAAATTGTTTGTTTACGAGTGTACAGCAATTCATTTTAAATTTGTGCTGGAAATTTCAGTGTGTAATAATACACGAACTTCGTACTGTAACTAAACATTTAACCTGTAAGAAAAGATATTCATATTTTCAAGTTCATATTGATAGCGTTTACTTTGATGTGTTGCTCGGAAAGTCTGAAATATTATATTTGCATATCATAATTGAGGGTCTTTCTACGATAATATTTGAAGTGAATGAATGCACGTTCAAATAAAACTTGATACATACAAACAAAAGGTGTACATTACATACACTCTGAGCATTTCACACTCTTGCAAGTATTTATCTAGAGAAGTTCTCTCGTTTATTGTGTTCCCAGCAGTTCATTTGACGTCTGTGTATCTGTCAACTGCTATTTCTATTTTTGGCAGATAGAGAGAGAGAGAAAGAGAAAGAGAAAAGGAGAGATAAAATAATAAACAGAAATTCATTGCTACAAGTCGCATTTGTTTCAATATTTCACCAGCTTTATTTTCATTATGATTAACCGAAGTCAATATTTATTTGTGACTTATTTTTGTTAATTTTGCAATTTGTCTTCGAGCTCTAGGATATCAGAAGACACTTTATGTCAACGTTGACATTGATATAGAACTTTTCGGGGTTTCTGAATAGTTTGAAAAGAGATAAACCTGTAGAGGGTAAACAAACAATGATTATTTTATTAGATTATAATTTATTTATTTAAGCATTTCATAACTATTTTACTGCAATTTATAATACACACTTTTATTTACAATTTAAGCATTCTTTTTTAAATTGCCTAAACTTCAGAATATGTAAATAAATACAACAAAATAATTAGCATTTGAATATTTAGCAGTAATGTGCAATATTTTCTCGATTTTCTATAAGTTATATTCATGCATATATTATTATACAGATGTTTGCTTAAATAAATAAAACTTCTGTTGAGATTTTTAGTTCATTTATGAAAATATTTGTATGGTATCATAAAGTTGATCATTTCACTCTCATTTACAATTGCTTATCTGCTTAGTAATAGACAAAAATTTACTAATTATACAAAAACAAAGCTAAACAACATTGAGTAAATATTTGGAATGTGAGTAGCGTGTAGTTTGTGATTTTGTAGTTCCATTTGCGAACTCACGATAAGCCAAATTAGTAGAAAACTGTTTAATAAAATGAATTTTGTAGCCTTAGAAATACTTAAATTAAATTATTATTTACGTCCACGAAACTAGCATTATTCGATTTCGCTTAAAGTGCTATAAAAATGTACAGCACGTTATAGATCAGTTGTCGAGACTTGGACAGGTGCGACATTAGTCGACTGTCTCTTTGTGTGTTTGATCGAGTCTACCCATATTTAAAGCTAACTGCTTTGAGGCTGAGCTGCGTACGTGCGAAGTGACAAATGGCTTTCATTATTGCAGTTGCAGCTGATGTGGCAAGAAGCAGACTCGCACCTTATTTTTGTTTTCGATTCTCGCGGCATTGTAGAAGCCAAATCAATAAAATTGATTTTCCTTTGCACATTTGCATAATTGTTTATGCTTTTTGCACTTGCCTGAGTCACCGACACTGTCGCGACTTTGGCTTTGAATTCGCTGAGACTTAAGGCCAAGAACATTAACCCATTGTTGTCATACTTTGCAGCGTGCTGCAGTTTCCTCCACAACAGCTGCCACATCATCGTCATCGTCGTCGTCGTCATCGGCGTTGCCGGATGTGACGCCCGCTGTTTTGACAACTGAGAGTACGCACGTTAATCTCAATGCATCCGGCAGTGGCAGTGGCAGTGGCATTGGCAGCAGCAGCCCCCCTCGCCACCCACAGCAGCTAATAAACCAAAAAGCGACTGCAACATCGTCCACATCGGCCGCAACTACATCAGTCTCCTCCTCCTCGTCAGTGCCACCCACTGCGTCCCTCTCCTCGTCCACTCATCCCAATGGCAGTGGCAGCAGCAACAGCAACTCCAATGCCCACGGCCAGAAAAGCATTAGCATTCCGATGGATCAGGCATCTGGAATGCGCACAATTGAACTTTCAACGGGACGCATACGCGAAGGTTTTGGTAAGTAAGCAAACCATAATAACTGGGCTAACCAAACTTGGTAGGATTTGACATTAGTGTCATTGGGGCGCATTTTCGACTAATAGTAAGAGCAGAGTGCGCATTACTCTTAATTTTCTTGAAATAAAAAGATGAGAAATGTACACTGCTAAAAAAACGGCTTTTAACACAAAAATTGCATAAAGGAAAACTTAAAAAGAAAATATTGCTTTAAGCAAAATCTTTGCTTAAAGTAAAATGCTTTCTCTTATTTGTTATCTAATATTTTTTAAAAGATGCTTTTTAAACAATATGTTTTTTTTATCAGTGTATATGTATTTAGCCGCAGTGTACATCTTCTTAGTCAATCGTTCAGATTTCTGTGTGCCGATATAACTTTGTAGAGTTAAAATGAATATTAATTTTATTTTACAATAATCGGTAATCATAGAAGCTCTATAGACTTTAGAAAAATATGAGATCTAAATGTATTTACATATTTCAATATTTCAGACTTGCGGTAGCTTTATTTTGTGTAATTCTAATTGCTCGTTTACATTTGATTTAAATAGTATATTCAGAACTGTAACTGAATAAGATTTAACCTTTATGGTGGTTTTAGATTATTCCCATAATATTGCTTTGAGCTTTAATGTGCTTCCAAAGCTTTCAACTGCTTCCATTTACAATTGAAATGAATTAAAAGCTTAAAAAGTCTTAGAGACTTAAGACAATGGCCTATAAAAGAACTGCAACTCATAATGCTAACTGAAATATGCCACCCACAGCTAACGGAGATGTGATTGTCACACTGCTGCCGGCCAACACGAAATGGCCTTGGATAACTCCGGCCATATTTCGCCCCGAGCTGGTACCCGAGGAGTTGATGGCACAAGGCTTGACGGTAAGCGTGGCCAATCAATCAGTCAATCAATCAATCAGCCAATGCTGACATTACACTGACACCACATTCACATTCGCATTCACATTCACATTCTGTACCCTCAGCTGACTGTGGAGGACTATGTGAATGCCATGGAGACGCTGGTCAATGACTATCGCTTCACCGTGTACAATATTTGCTATAAGCGCATCCTCGTCTGCTGGATTCTCTTCGCCTTTACCGTGCTGCTGGCGCTGCTCTTCTCGGGGCTGCAGGGCGTGGCACTGTTCGCCCTCGGAGTGGGCTGGTTGTTCCTCAACGCGTCGGCCATATTCCTGTGCATGTGGGTGAAGTTGCGGCTGTCGCGGGGACTAGAGAAGTGTCTGGCCCGAGTGAATAAACAGCTGATGAGGCACAAGATTCTGCTGGTGCTCGACGATCGGGGACGCATCTCCTGCCACAAGGTCAACTTGTGTTTCATGTACTTTGATGCCAGCCAGTGTGTGAGTTTCCTCAACGAGTTCCTGGAGCACACGGAGCAGAATGGCGGCGAGGCCATCAAGGCAGGCTGGGAGGCGAAGCTGGACATCGATGTGAACGACATTGTCATCCAGGGCAGCCAGCCAGTGCGTCTCTCTCGCAAGCAGGTGAGTTGACACAGATACAGATACAGATTTAACCTCATGTATGCATTAGAAAAACTCGAGTATTAGTTGTAGTTGTAGCTGCATTCCTCGCTCATTGCTAGACACTTTGCTTCTCGCTCTCTCTCTCTCGCTCTGCATCTCAACATTGATCATAGCATCGCTCACGCATTTGTCTCTATTTGTCTTTTGTCTCTCTCTCACACCTCTGACTGACGCGCTCTTCTGCACACAAATCTCACTGAACTCTCTTTAGGCCTTTGCCCAGGAGCTGTTTCTCAGCTATCTGCAGCGCTGGGGCAAGGACTTTCTGCGTCGACGCCTCGACTGGACCGTGCAGGAGGCGGGAGTACATGAAACACCACGACATCTGCAATCGTCCATTTGCCCGTGTCAATACGAGGAGGAGCTGTTGCGCAACAAGATCAAAATCAGCTTGCAGCATCGCCAATGCTGTGGCGTCAACTGCATGGGCTGCTGGCTCTAAACGTGGCCCAAACCACATACAGAACTCCCTTCTTTTGCTCTTCTGTTGACATCACAATATTTGTAATTTTATGTTTTTTGTGTGTGTGCATTGTGAATTGTACGATTAAAACTTGTTGAAAACCAACCAGAATTATTTTGAATTTATTCCCCATACATTGTATATTTCATTTCAATCATATTAATTTTATTTCTCACGACAGCCGAAAAGTATGCTGCACATTTGCATCATCTCATCTCTGGGTTACTCATACGCACTGTCTCACCACTATGACTATCTACTACTCCTTAACTAACTCTCTCACCTTAACTGTACTCTTTTATGTCTCGTTTCCGTTTAAAACTTACATCTATCTGCTTCCTAGGAACGAGGCCTTCAGCTGTTCCTTCGCTACGGATCCCGATGGGGCATGGAGGCACTACGCGGTTTGGTCGACGTAACGCCTCTGGAGCCGGGTCGCCATTGTGGCCAATTTCAGTGCCCCTGCCAGTATATTAAGGAGCATTTGCAGTGCAAACCCCGAGGCAAGTTCAAGTGTTGCAATTTTGTGCATTGGGTGTTGGCATGTGAGCGCTATGATTACTAAAATCAAATTCTTTCTCATAATTATAATTACTATCGACATGTGTACATACTAAGCATGTTCTAGTGTCCCTAAATGTAACTAAATGAATTTATACAAACAGGTTTCTTCCAATACTAAGCGAATATTAGTTCAATCTATGATTTTAATAGTTTTAAATTTCTTATATTTTTCTTTTGACTTTTTAAATTTGATTCCATAAATTGTTATCCATACAAATACCAAAAAATACCAAACTAGTTCTCTAATTTATATACTTTAAAAAAACGAAAAATTAAATTCTCTTTCATTTCAGATGTTAGTCCATAGTCAAGGTAAAATTGGTAGTTTTTGGTATAAATGTATGTCAGCTAATCCTTTCTTTCTATTCTATTCTATTCTATTCAATTCAATTTAACCTTCAATTTGTTTAGTTACTTAATATCTTGTTCGATGATATTTCTTTTTATGCAAATCCTCAACGAATTACACAACACTTACAGTTGCCATAAACAGCATGGGCCAAGTAGTTTGGACACGATTTCCCCTTTTCGGTGGCTAATGCTTTTCTGAAAAACAAAAAATAAATTAATTGCCCATTTGGAAGAAAATTAATAAAAACATATACTAAGCTATTTCGATTTTACAAAAACTTCAATAAATTTAATCAAATTTGTATAATATTATGTGAATGTCTGTTTCGAATTTAAATTGTATGCATTTACCTGGTGTCATTTCAAATAAATTTATCTTATTTATGTCATTAATTGTCGTTTGTTATTACATATGTTGTACAAGTATTTATATTTGCCTTCAATGTTTATTTTTCTTATTCTTATTTTTTGGTGTTTTTTATCGAACGCCTTTTTCAGGTTATCCATGTTCTTGCATTGTCTATGGTTCGGATCCCAGTTTTCAATATCGTTACTAGTTCTGTTCCCATCATATCTCTCTGTGTCTCGATTGACAACTCATCATTTTACACACATAAATAACGACATTATTTTATCCCAGTGCTTTAACTGTGCAACTTGGTTAATTTTTATTTGCAATGTTAACGTTTAATAAAGTTTATAAATATACTTAAAATGGTGTGAATAAAAAAGGTTGCTTTTGAGGGGGGAAATGTGCTTAACAATTTTAAAAGAATAAGTTAAGTTAATAAATCAAGAATAATAAAGAATAATTTTAATAACAAATTTGCTTATTAGTATTGAACTTTAAATGAATAATTCCTCAAGTATATGAATACGAAAGGTCAAGGAATATATGATAATAATCATAATAACCCTTTCATAATTTGGAAAATATATAATTAAAAACTGGTTCCCATGTTCCATAAAATTATCGTTTAGCAGAGCAAAAGCAACAAAACTTTTCTTTGTTTCCAATTTTGGATGGAGTTTTGTTGAATTTGGCCAATTTTGGACAACTCGGTAAATGTATGTGCCATTTACACAGTTTTCACAATTTCCACAATTATTGCATTATTGCATTATTTTTTATTGCATAATTCAACTTTATGTTTGCCGCATTTTGGCCACGTTCATTCTGCTAACAAATTGTGAAAAGTTTCCACTTGTTTTTGTTCTTGTTGCTTGCCTCGTTTTGGGTTGCATGTGTAATGAGTCATTAACATGGTGCAGAAAAAGTTTTTCATAAATACAAATACTTTAATATTATTATTATTATTATTTTTGCATTCAAATTAGGTGCCAGGCGATTTTATTTATGTTGATTTAATTTTTCCTTCTCTGCCAAAAATGTTGGCCATAAACCACAACAAACTGCGAACTACAATTTTAATGGCTGTAAGAATATTAAGTCTTTGCTCGTAAGTCTCATTAGGGTGAGTAATTGATGTAATTAAAGTTTTATTACCCAACTGAAAACGGAACAAACAAATGAATGGAAAACTAATGCAATAAATAAATCTGACGCAAGTTTACCAAATTGTGTAAGGAAAATTATGTTCATACAATTAGTGCATAAAACTTAAAATTACTTAATAACGTAATTAAATTTTTTTTAAATAATTAGAAAATGTGTGAAATATTGTTAATGAAAAAATTGTGATGTAAATATATTATACTTTGTGTCCATATATTTAATTTAATACATTTTTAAATAAATAAGTAAATGAAATACGAGTTTCTGAATTTATAAGCTAATTCATACGGAAATTTATTATAATTAAAATATTTTTAGACACGTCAATTTCAGTCAAAAGTCTGGTTCTCTTACTCGGCTGACTTATTTTTTCAATAATTGAATAAAAACAATTAACAAATCTTAATAAATACCGATAGTTGCGTAAAATATTTCCAAAATACGATTTTACGCTCTAATAAAATTAATGCAAACTTTCTGTGGAGAACGTGTTAAAAGGAAGCACCGCTAAATGTTGTTTAGCTTCATTAACCAATGGGTAGAGCTGCAAGTGATTTGTGTTTCACCAACTGTACTTCAAAAGTAAAGGTAAAAGCAAATAGAGTAAAAATTGACTTCGAAATGAAGCAAAGCATGTAAAACAAACGAATTCAGACACCAATATACGTACCACAACAAGTAAACTAATCACAAACAAACACCCACAAATACACTCACAATTCACAAACTGGAGGCTCGTCAAAGTTTTGGCAATCGTTGCTTTCGCTGCTGCTGCATTTTTAGGAAATTCAATTCAATTGTGTGATTTTCATTTGAATTACAGCCATCGAGTAGCGCCTTGACTGGCGAATAAGGGCACGTTGAGGGCAGGGAAATCGCACAGGGTTTTATTTTATATGCATGTGCATATGCCACCCTAATATGCCCTGACAAATATCTTGTTAAGCAAAAAATATTAAATTGAAATAAGTAAATTGAAGAAATAAATAAAAATGTTTTTTAATCTACACTGAATTCCTTGTTATGGATTACAAATTATAATAAAAGAATTATTTATTTAATATTAATTTGACACTATTTTTTTAAATCTTTACAATTTAAAGATAAACTAATAACATGAAATATGTAAGGATTATGGGTGAAACATAGAAGCAGATAAGTGTAGTTTTCAAGTTAGTTTAATATTATTTATTCGGCAGGAAAACTTTGGTGTCGAATGTATTTTCAAGTTTATAACAGAGCTAAAATTGCGAAGGAAATAATAATAATCTTGTGTGAAATATAATTTTACTTGAAGTTTAATGCTCTTTAATTATTGTAAAATTCTATACTTTAGGGAGAGTATATCTATAGTCTTCATGTCTGTGCTTAGACTCTTCCAACTGTGCCACCTTTTTGGGGCAGCATTATTGTTTCAGTAGATGTTGTCGACGTTGCCGCCGCCCTCGTTTTACATTTATTTTGCGGCTAAAACTTTAATTGAGTTTTAAACCATTTTGCTGGTCTGCCCAGCGCCGTACCGAGAATTGTTTATGCCCGCTCTAGTATATGTGGGTGTGTGTGTGATTGTTAAAAAACTACGGCATTGTTTGATGGGATCTGCTGTTGCTCCAGCTGCCGCTGCTGTTGCCGTTGCTGCTCCTCTTGTTTGTATTGGGCGTGAGCCTTGCACTTATTTCGTGTGTGTTTCGCTTGAGTGATGAGCTTTCAGCGAAAGAGTTTTTCTTACTTTTTTTTATTTGGCAATTCCCTATGGAGTTCGCTGGGCGGTTCTGCTTTGCCGGTACTTTAAATTTTCCAATGCGATTTTGTTTTTGCGCCCAAATTGCACACAAATTTGTTGTATTAAGTGTGGCTGTATGTGTGAAAAAGCTGCGACCCCATAGGTAACGCATACGCCCCGTGCGCCAAACAAATTACAGTCATTTAAGTGATTTTTGCTAATGTTATTTTGGGCGTTGGCGCAAAAAGTTGCATACTAAGCGCATTCCAGTGCATTGTTGTTGTTTTATTGCTGGCAACAGGGCGGATGTGTGTTGAAACTTTTCGTATATTACGTGGAGTTTATAGAGGAGCCTTGTTGATTCCCGAACGGTAAGTGAAATAGTTAAACAAAGTTATCACTTTATGTTTCCGAATAATGCACAAACTATTTACACAATTTAATGCCATTAGGAATTCTATTACTCACCAGGAAAACTAGACTTTATTAAGTACAGAAAATGTTTAGAGACTATGGAAAATAAAAGAATAAATGGGCTACAATTAATACATCTTAAAAAGGTTTCATTTAATTCTTTTAAATTTGTTTTTGTTAGATTAATTTCAGGATTTATCTGAAGCTACTGCACCTTTTAGGCGATCGTAAACAGTTTACTCAGCCGTAATAAATATGACGCTAAATCCTTTACAACAGGCGCCATTGAGTGGCAATGTGAAACAGCAAATGCTGACCATATATCATCATAAAAATAAACCGAACTGGGACCCAGAGAACACAGTAAAAGAGGTAGATACTGAAACCGGCTGTCGACTCGGCGCAGCTATAAAACATTAGTCAAAAAACATTAAACATGGAATAATAGTGCCTGTAAAGGTGGGCAACTGTCCAGGGTCGGAGTTGGAGTTGGAGTTGCTGCTCCCAGGGCTACAATCAACATCATTAACGTGCGTGCTCTAAAAGCCATTTATTTGGAGGCAGACAAGCCGAGCCATGTTAAAAATGGCAGTCAGTCGGCAGTGTCGAGTGTGGGAAACTATAAATTTAACGCTTTTAACATAATTGCACATGCTCCTATGCGTGGACCTAAGGACGAGGGACCTACAACATTGAGGTTCAGTTCAGTTCAGTTTAGTTCAATGTGGAGAGCCATCAACGCGAATGCGTTATGATAAGTGGCCACAGTCAAAGGATATCAGCGTCAACACGCACTAAGTTATTGCTTTATTGGCTCATCCTTTCGTCCTTTCTTCTCCCCTCATCGCCAAGCTTGGCTATTAACCATAAGTGACGCCTGTTTGGCTTTGGCATCATATTACTTGGTCTTATAATTGCCGGACAGCTTTTGACCTTTATCAAAGCCAAGTGCTGCAACTTAATATACTGCGTACTGATGTTTAACCCTTTCTCAACAGCAAACACTTGACAGGCAATTTGTGGGCCACCCACAATGCATTGAAGATACATGTATCTGTATATATGTAAAAGGCTTTTCGATTGCCTTGGTACACTCGTACCTCTCGACTATTTATTATCTGTCTAATGGAAACAAATTAGGTCACTCGACTATACAATTGTGAGCGAACAAAAATTGTATTGCGTATGTTTTTCCTTTTTTTTTATGGGCTGTACAAAAACGCGCTCAATGGGGCGTATACTTGATTTATGCATTTTAGCTATGACTTAATTGCTGCAGATATGCACGCAGCGTAAAGAATTTTGCATAAGTCTTATATAATGAAAGGGGGAACAGTAAATCCCATTTTAAAGCACCATTTGTACATTCAATAAGTAAAATAATAGATATATATTATTATTTAAGTTGTATTCGATACATAGATTTCTTATCTATTTTATATATTTAAAACTATAAAGATTTTAATGGGTTTTTAAATTACAATTTGTTGAATAAACTCACTAATTTCTAATAAGTTATATATATTGAGATTTCTCAGCCTAGTGGAGGTAAATATCTACAATATATAAGAATCTACATTAAATTGTATTTTAAATCTGATTTTATGTATATTTCAGTGTTTCACTAAATTGCTTTTTAAAGACTCCGTATATTTTAAAAACAACTGTTTTTTATTTAAGCTCCGACTCGTTATCAACTGTCACTGGCACTTTTTTCTGATTACTTGTAGTTTGTGCCAAATGTAATTTAACTTTTACGTTCCGCGAATCAGAAAAACAATTGATAAGTGTCATGTGCAGAAACAAGCACACGTCACAAAGGCAGCTGAAAATGAAACTTTGCTTTTGAAATGTACATACTTGTAGCTAAAAGCGACTATAGTGAATTGCATTATCGTGACATTTCGTGATTAAAGATCAGAGATCACAAAAATATATAAAAGAATGGAAGCAGTCTTATGAGTCATAAAAACATTTTCAAAATCTGTCTTACTCTTCTGTACGACTTAAATGTACCCTGTAATTATTTATTGTAATCTACTGCTTTATTGAGAAAACGCCTAGAATGACTTATCATATCAAGTAATCACGGTGATAAATATATTTCACTCAATTTAAGACTCGTTAATTTAGCTTTGATTGTATTTGTTTTAATTAAAATAAAGCTTAAAAATTTTATTTTATTTATTTATTTTCAACTGATAAGTAAATTCTTAAATGAGAGCTTCAGACTTAATATGAAAGATTGGAGGTCAACTAGAATCAGTTTCAAATTTGAGTTGACTCAGCGACGTTTGAAAGATTTAATTGTTAAAATGAAAATCTTTTTAGAAACTTTAATAGTTCTGCTGATTTCGGTGCTAATAAGGTCGAATACTGAATATGAACAATCAACGATCAGCAATAAATTGGAAAACACTGTGAGTTTGAATTTTAAATTAAAAAAAAAGGAAATATTACAAATATTATTGAAACTTATTTCTCAGAAACTCTCACCTATTAAGGAGATGGAAGGACAGTGCAATGCATACTGTTTTAATATAATACGACCTTTACAAGAGCATATAGGCGGTATGCAGGAGAAAGATAAACAGATTCAGGAACAGAGCATCATTATAAGGAATTTAGAAACACAGTTAGCTGATGTGCAAACAAAAATTGGAATATATGAAGAAACCATAAGAAATAAAAATGAAACAATAGAGAAGTTTGAAGAGCTGATAAAGAATAAAGACCTTCAATTGGCTAAACAACTGCTAGCATCAGAAAAGAGTAAAAATGAAATTGTACTTAAGCTTGGAATCTGTGAGGTGACAATTGGGAATAAGGACCTTCAATTGGCACAACAGCTCCTAACTTCTTAAAAGTGTCAAAATGAAACTATAGATAAGGACAATATAATAGCGTCAAGGGATAAAAAACTTATAGAATATAGAGTAAAAATAGAGAACTCTTTAGCCTCTAGCTGCATCGGTAAATTAACTGATGTATACGAGATAAAAGTTCCTGGCATGGATGCATTTCCTGTGCCCTGTGATTCGAGTTTAGCTGGATCTGGATGGACTGTCATTCAGCGACGTAAGGATGGATCTGTGAACTTCAATCGCAACTGGACAGAGTATCGTGAGGGATTTGGTGATCTGCGTGGAGAGTTTTTCATTGGACTTGAGAAGCTTCATTTACTGACACGATCGCAAGCTTATGAATTGTATATCTCCCTTATGGACTTTGAAAATGAAACACGTTATGCCAGATATAGTGACTTTGCCATTGGCAGTGAGGAAGAAGCCTTCGTGTTGAAAACACTTGGATTATATTCTGGAAATGCTGGTGATTCAATGAAAGATCACAAAAAAATGAAATTTTCAACACCAGATAGAGATCATGATACGTCGTCGGGTAATCGCGCTAAAGACTTTAGCTCTGGCTGGTGGTTTTATGATATGCCATATGCGGTAAGAGCTGAAATATTAAAAATTATAGTTTAATTGTAAATTAACATTAATATACATACATTTTCAGTAACCTTAATGGAGTTTACGAAATATGAAGATTCCGATAACACTGGACGGTAGTGTAATAGAATGGAGAGGCCTGGAAAGCAGGACCGACCGCTGAAATTCACTCAAATGATGATCAAACCGAAGTCTAACTAAAATATCAAAAATTAATCAGTTGTGTATATTATAATTATTAGTACGAGTATCCTATAATGTATTTTGTTAACTAAGCTTTTATTGAAATCGACACTTTCCAATAGAAGTTCGTCTATCTGGAAATGGAAGTTCAAATGATAGACCACCAAAAAAATGTTTATAAAAAAAATATGTATATAAAAGCTAATTGCTTGGCACATGTACCGTTTTACTTTCAATAAAAAATTACTATAAAATTCAAAGTAAATATGTATAATTGAAAAAACAATTATCAGAACTGCCACTCCCGCGCAATTATCTCTTATACTCTCTTAATTTAGCTGATAACAACATTTATAAATGAGAGCTTTAAAGTCTCGAGCACAGCCAGAATCAGTCGCAAATTTAAGTTGAATCAGCAAAGTACGAAAACTAAAATGAAAATCTTTTTAATATATTTAATAATTTTACTCGCTTCGGGACTAATAAAATCGAATAGTTAATACGTGCAATCTGTGATCAGCAATGAATTGGAAAACTCAGTGAGTTATAATTTACAAATGCGGAACATAAAAAAAAAGTATATTGCAATTTTTTCTAGAATCTCGCACCTTTTAAACAGATGGAAGGACAATGCTATGCATACTGTTTTAATATAATACAACCTGTACTAGAGCATACAGTCAGTATACAGGAGAAAGACAAACAGATCCAAGAACAAAACCACTTTATAATGAACTTAGAGAAACAGTTAGCAGATCTGCAAGGAACAATTGGAATATATGAAGAGACCATCAAGAATAAGGATTTACAATTGGCACAACAGCTCCTAACTTTTGAAAAGTGTCAAAATGAAACTATTGAGAAGAACAATATAATAGCGTCAAGGGATGAACAAATTATAGAATATATAGTAAAAATGGCGAGCTCTTTAGCTTCTAGCTGCATCGGTAAATTAACAGACATTTATGAGATAAAAGTTCCTGTCATGGATGCATTTGTTGTGCCCTGTGATTCGAGTTTAGCTGGATCTGGATGGACTGTCATTCAGCGACGTAAGGATGGATCTGTGAACTTCAATCGCAACTGGACAGATTACCGTCAAGGATTTGGTGATCTGCGTGGAGAGTTTTTCATTGGACTGGAGAAGCTTCATTTACTGACTCGATCGCAAGCTTATGAATTGTATATCTCACTTATGGACTTTGAAAATGAAACACGATATGCCAGATATAGTGATTTTGTCGTTGGCAGTGAGGAAGAAACAAACAGATTCGAACAATTGCGCTAAAGTCTTTAGCTCTGGCTGGTGGTTTTACCGTTGCTATATGTGGTAAGTCTTGAAAATTCTAGTTTTATTTAAATTAACATTAATATACAAACATTTGCAGTAATCTTAATGGACTTTATGAAAAGGAAGATTCAAATAAGACCTATAAACATATCATTGAATGGAGAGACTGGAAAAAAGAAAGGCCACTGAAATTTTCTCAAATGATGATCAAACCAAAGGATAATTAGGTGAAATACAAAAAAAAAACAACAAATTTCATAGTTTTGTTCAATAATATGTCGGGGAAATATTATCTTCCCCAGTCAGGACGACATCTTCTTGTGTTTTATCAGCCATCGTATTGTGTTTATTATGTATGATGGTTGAGTTATTTTTAGTTTAGTGCAGCGAGTCTCCGCAGCCGTGTTGCTAGTTTCTGTTCGGTCACCAAAGAGAACGTTTGTCAACACTTCAACTGTCATTAGACCGTTCGTTCCTTTTCCAACACTAGCCATGCATACGGAGCCACACTCGACTTCAGTTCATACACACTGAGTCCCACTAAACCAGGGCTGATATAACGAACAGCAAATCTCACTACCACACAGTACGCGGACATGGTTAATCCAATACCGCGTAATACATTATCCGACAAATATTTATTTATTTGTTTCTTTAAATTAGGTTTTTTTTCGAAACCGAAACTTCCAATGGAAGGCGTTTTCCATTAAAGTCCAAGAGTTAGACTGACGAAAATGCGATATTATATTCCCAAACTCAAGACCCCGAATCGTTTACCGCCATTCACTGAAATTTAAATATTGTCTTAGCTTACTTTATCATTTAAGAATATTTGTTAATAAAAATTTGAAAGTTAAAGTATACAATAATAAAACAGACAAAATTTGGTCATCTCCGCAGTTTGTGTTGGCCAAATCACGATAACAATAAGCACGATTGAACAATACGCCCAAGAATATTATTTTGTTTATTAAAATGAAAGTTCAAAGCACTTGGCCCGTTGTCCGGATTATTTGTGACCTTAAAAACGGCAACTCGCAACTATTAGAATATGAAACTATTTTGAAAGGTAGCTGTTCTCCTTAAAGGCAGCACCTTTATCTCTCCGATAAGAGTATGCAGCGAATTGAAGTAAAAACTCAGCCATGTTCATTCACAAAAGTGTTGCCAGCATCATATTCTCATACTCGCAGCTACAATCTGTATTTTCCTTCTTTCCACTCCCATCTCTAGTGTTATTCCCAATGACAGCAGCATTCGCAGCTCGTCGTTTATGTTGACGTAGATTTAATTACAATGTTTGCGCCACTCAGGCGCTACGTTACGTTAACGTTTACGTTTACGTTTATGCCACTGTGCCACTTGTTTGTTGCAGTCATCTACACCTGCCCCGTCTGCCCCTGGTGCAAGGGGAGCTTTGTCGTTGCAGCATATGTAAGCATCAGTAGATCCAGTCTCAGCCCCTGCTTGTGGCTGTCGGGCTTGGGCTGGGCTCTGATTCTTCTTCTGGTTCTCTTTCTGCTCCTGGCTCTAACTGAGGATAGTAGCTGCCGCTTTTGTTTAACAACAAACACGCCGCGCACAGAGAGAATGCTCACACGTGGCATTCGGATTCTCATTCTCATTCTTATTCTCATTCTCATTCTCGTTCTCGTTCTCAGCACCATCGTCTGCCACTTTTATGCACTTTGCAAATTGAATTTTCCACTCGCATACGCAGCGAGCGCTTGCCAAATGAAAAGGATGAGGAAAACAAAGGTCCTTTTCCCGCCTTCCTGCTTGCTGAAGAGTGCAGAAGTGCAATAGGCGAATGCCATTTTTGTTTCGCAGACTGCGACCTTTTGCACTTGGCTTAAATAACATTCATTTGCACTGCGATACCAAATACAAAAGGAGTATGACAACCAACAGCTTATTAAATGGGCTTCCTTAACATCTTAAGCAACTTATTTACTAATTTACTTATTTTTTCTTTTTTCAAATTTCATAAATCAAAAAGTACATTTTCAAAGGAATCTAGTTGAAAATTGGTCGATAGACACTTGCCAGTCTTAGTAATATGCTTTTATCCAAGAACTATCACTATCCAGTCTTCTTTTCCTAAATAGGAGCCATATAATTGTGTCATCCTTTCTTAAATAAATTATATTTGATTTGTAATCACTTTTAATGAACTTGTCATCATCATGAAACCTACCTCAAAGCTTAAATTGCTTCACTAAATCTTGAAAATCTAAATGTTTTCCATACACACATGGCGAGTATTGATTTTAATTGCTTTAAATTCTCAAACACCTATCAAATCCTATGGCAGTTACAATGCCAATGCTGCCAGCTTTACACGCATAAGTATTGTATGTGTACAAAATTGTATATATTATATTTAACTGTATGTAGCTCACTTAACCCAGTGCTCGACTTTGTCGTCCATTTGGCATGCGCTTTTCCTACCACTAATTGCTTGGAAAATATGCTCACTTCCACACGACAACATTTCAATGGCAGCCGCAACAATTTCATCTGAGAGAGAGACAGACAGAGAGACAGAGAGACAGAGAGAGAGAGTAAATCGGCTGTAAAAACTGCAACATGTTTAAATGCGAAATACTCAGAATGTGAGCCAAGAGCAAGAGTACTATATGTATAAGAACAAGGCAAAATCTTTTGGCCCGGTTTTAAATATAGACGAAACTGTTGCCAGCTTTTACTTTTCATCCTTTTCCTCTGTTTTTACAATTTTCTGTGTGTGGGTTTTTGGTAATTGTGCCGCTTGTGCCAACGATTATGTGCTCGGTTTGCAATGCTTTGTTTTCACATACCCTGCATTGACAGTTTATAGGGTATATGACCTGAATAAACAAAAGAAAACTGAAAGCAACCGTTTCAGTTTCGGCTTATACATTTGTTCATTTCTTTGTGTAATTTCTAAGTGTGAGGTATTTAGTAGTCGATCAGTATGCTGTTTGTTTGTTTTTCTTTTATTTTCAGTTCGCTCTAGTATTGTTGCATCCTTTCTTATGGCAAACTGCACAATTGCTTTCTGGCCGGCTGCTTTCTTGTTACCACATACGTATCCTCACCATACGGGCAATGCCCACAGCTGGCTGCTCATTGCGTCGTGTCCTTGAAACTTGTGTCCTTTCGCAGGCGCTGCTCTTAATGTGATTACATTTGTTCCCTCGCATACTCCTCTTTGAAACGCCCAGAAAATTAGCTACTCTCTACGACTATGTTGTTATTTTCACACAGTTTCTTTTTATTTTGCTGTAAACTTTTGCACACATTTACATACAAATATATGTTACATACAAGTTAGATATGCCACAACTTATCGTAGAGCTCCATATAGTAAATATGTTTATGAAATCATATTAATAACTAGCTATATATCCGAATCTATGATATACATATATAGTTGGATTTAGTTGTAGGTATGTGTATAGTTTCCACTTTAGACACACATTTAGCTGAGCTTCTTTATGCTTTTTACTCTTACATTACAAAAGGTTTATATATAATTCATACTCAACAGCAATTAGTTTAGTTTATATAAGTACTAAATGCTGATTGGGGCTTTAATGTCTACTTAATTAGCATTAAATGTTTCATATATATATTTATTTATATAATTCTTTAATTTTCTCAACACTTTAACATTTATATTAACTTTCGTATAATAATGCTTAATTATATTTACACATCTTTTTAAAGCATAGCTTAAACTTTTAAATTTTGGTTGCAGTTTCATTCATTTTACAGTAAATGTTTTTTAATTTATAATAAATAAATAGGGTTTCAATATTTGCTTCTTATTTACAGCGATTTTTGGTTAATTCTTTAGGAAGAAATCAATTTTATTTTATTTTAATATTTACAGTAGAAAGAAGTGAAGAATAAATTCATGAATAAATTAGTTAGTAACTTTTATAAAAACTTTAAATTTACAGAAATAATTCCACACACGTTTAATTAAAACGCCGCGTAATTCAATTAAAATATAATGCGCATTAACAATGTATTTTTATGGAGTTTATTAATTTGTAAATAATCAGTTTTTTCTTGCCATATATAAATCGTATCACTAGCTAATATTTGACTAAGTGTAACATTTTGTTTACTGTACTTTATTTTGTTTTTATGTTTTAACGCTAAATTTACTATGTAAATTCGCTATATAAGTGCGTATTTTTTTTATAACTAATACGCTTATCTAAATGCAAACTTGATTAACAGTGTTTTAATCTAATCATTTTTTTTTTGTTTTTTTTAATGATTTTATTTTTACAACTAGTGTATTTTCATTTCATGGGACAATCTTTTTCTTTGGTTTGCACTTTTTGCATAGTTTGTGTGTTTTTTTCCTGTTATTGTTTATGCTATATATTTTTATATTATTTGTTATCATTTTCCATAATTGAGAATTTCACACAAATAAAGATTTTTTACTCGCACTAATTACATATTGATTTGGAAAATTAATTGTTTGCTGGCCAAACAATAAGTTTTCAATAATTTGTTGAATATTTCAGCAGTAATTGGCGTTGGGAAGTTCGTGAAATTCGTGATGGGTAATTTGCAAATATTTGAGCATTTAAAATAAATATTTTTTAACTAAATTTAATTAAAATTAAAATTTCTTTTATTTAAAGGCAATGTTAATTTAGAAGTTGTAATGTTCAACAAACTATTAAAAGTTTAAATATAAAAAATTTAAAATTAAATAAAATTAAAATAATAAAATTATTAAAAAGTTTTTGTTTTTTTGTATAATATAAGTGGTAACGGGTGTAATTAATTAATTAATTAAGTCTAATTAAAAATGACTGAAACTAGTTGCAACTGAAATTTTGAATCACAAAAAAATCGAAATCAATATTAACAATTGGTCATAAATACATATAAATATATATTTGGATATAACAACAATGACTTTAATCTTCGTTCTAATTAATGAAATTTGAGCATTTTTAAGTAATTACAAAATCTATTAATTTTTAGTTAACTGTGGCGAAATGAGAATGCACTTAAAGGGTGATGTGAAAATTAAGTTGCACCCATCAAGTTGTCTGATTGGCAATAAATAATTAAGTAAACTTGTAGTGCCAATTGCACTGGCTATTAGTTTAATCAACACTAGAGCGAATGATACAGATGAAAATGCATTTATATATAACATGATTTTCATTTTACGCTCTGGCATAAACATATCTTATCTATACATATAGACGTACTTAAGGAGTTCTTACAAGCAAGTACAATATTGGAATGGGTTTGGTTTGTGTGTGCAGTGTTGCTATTGGTATTTCTTTCTCTACTTTATACTGTTTCTTACTCGTCTAAGTTTGATTCTGTTTTCCATGCTCTTGTTGCTGTTGCTGTTGCTGTTGCTGTTCTTGCTGCTGTTGTGCCCTAAATGAGTTTTTTGCAATTATTTGATTTCATCTTGAATACTTTTGAAGGCAAAGCACAGCAAACGTGTTTGTCCTGGCTGCTGTTGGCGTTGCTGTTGTTGTAGTTGTAATTCTACTTGTATAAATTTGCGGCAACAATGCGGCAAGCTTATTACCAACGGCCCAAAACGATAACATTAAATGTTGCCTATGCGTCGCACTAATAGAAAATGCGATGCGGCTGCCGATAAAATGCAGCAATAGTAGCAACAGCGCCAACAACAACCACAACGACAACAACTTTGACATAACATCGGTGGCAACAAAAGTGCCAGCTAATATTACTATGCAAATGAGCATTGGCCAATGGCATTGCTTTTGCATTGGGGCCACACGCGGCGTATGAGCAATGTGAATTATGCGTAGCTCTCGTTGCCACGCCCATTTATTACTGCTGCTGCTGTTGTTGGTGTGACAGGAGTTGGTTGTCCTTTGGCAGATGCTGTTGGTTATGTTTGTTGGCAGCGCGTTGACAACAGTCTCCGGTGTATTCTGCGGCTGGGCCTGGTTTTTCATATTACTCATACGCCACCGACTTGGCAATATTGGCGGCTGTGGCAGCGACGGCAGCGATGGCAGCGACGTTAGCAGCGCCGCTGGCAAATAACTCGATAAACGTTTGAAAATCCCAAATGATTGCGTTTTAATGCCGCGCATTATTTTACCAAGTAGATTATGCTGTGCCAGTGAGCCTGCAGAATTGTGAAATGCTCCGGGCGGATTACGCACGGGCGTTTGATTGTTATCGCCAGTGTTGCCAGCATGATGGTTGCCTGCAAATCGAAAATGAACGGGACAAAGTTAGTGAGAAGTCAGTGAGGGAGAGAGAGAGAGACAGAGAGTATAAGCTTTAGTAGTAATCAGTTTCTGGTTAGTCAGGTTTATATTTTCATTTATTCTGCGCGTTTGCCGAAGCCAAAATGTGGCATTTGGCATTGGGATACACTGGATACATCGAGGGGGCATAAAAGTAAATTGCTACGGGCAGATGGAAAGTGTGCTGTGCATTTAATAGTTCCTTAGTTCCTATAAGAGTTCTTAATTCATTGATTTTCCGTTGCGGTTTGCCCAATTGATGTTGCCTTATAAGCCCCAAACGAGACTTTGGAATTTGAGATGATGCTTTAATGCTCAATTACAAATGTCAATAAAATTATATGTGTCAAATTAATGGAGGTGCATTATCCTTCTTCATACTCATCACAAGAGTCTATTTAATTTATATTACAGAAAAATAGGAGATAATAACTTAAGTTACTCATTCTAATTACTGACTCAATCGATATAAAATTTGCTGAGTAATTTTTTTTAAATGAAATTTATTTTTTCGCAGACGAAGTAATAACTTCAGTCGACCCCGTCTACCATAGCATGTCCTCTGTCGCCTTGAACAGTCTTTCATAGCTTTATTTATAAGTTTCTCCCACTCAAGCAAGTTCCCCCAAAGTCTGTCCTTGCTGTGCTGCTTGTTGACATCTTCCATTTTCCTCCCAGTTTTCTTTCACAGCATTTTTTTACAACGTCATTGTGTACGTCTTTATATCTGCAATGCATTCAAAGAGCATTTCGACAGCGATTACTTGACAATATTTTACCAAGTTGGGTGCTTCTGTGCTTCTGTCCTTATAAAGCTGCCAGTCAATGTACCCGAGCTTGGACAGCGTTTGTCGCTGTCTCTGGGCTGATTGAGTGCTGTCCCCTTTCTCATTCTTTCGCTTTCTGTTTCCCTGGTTATTCGTTGTTGATTTTGCTGTTATTGTTGTTGCTGTTGTTGGTTTATATGCACGTCATTGAACGCACTTTGTTGACCGCACGTCAATGTTTGATATATGTGTGGCATTTACAGTGGAACCAAATAGCTTGAGAGTGACATCAATGAATATTCTCTTAGGTTTATCAAACGTTTAACTATTGTCCTTCTAACAGCCATAATCTAAGATTTTGTTTTATAATAATATATTTTAGATATAATATTTTCTATTATTACTGTAAATTATAAAAACCAATCATTTTTAAAAAATTCTTTGCAATTTTCTTTTGCTAAAATGTTTTATTAAACTCGTCTCTAATTCAGATTGGATTTTATATTTTGTCCATCAACTTTATTTAATTAAAGTATTTTAAATGATTATAAATAGTCTTAATTATATGAATCTCATTGAAAATAGTTTCAGTTGGTCAAAACTTTTATATTTATTAATATTTAGTGATTTGAAAATACTTAATGCAGATTTTAGAAACTTTTACAAGACACTATTCAAATGAAAATATTAAATTGATATTAATTATAATAGTGTCGTATACTTCATATAAAATTGACATTAATTTTGTTCTTCTCTTTTATCTTTCTAATCTTAGAATCAAACGTCTCTTATCCTTAATCATTCATTCAAGTTCCTCTTGTATATCTCTTTTAAGTTATATAATCAACAGTTCTATTCCATTCTATTCAATTCCACGAGCTGCCAAAGTCCTTTAGCTTCTCATCAATATTTAACCGACACGTCACTTTTAGAGTGACCATGCATAATCTTACTGGATCTATGTACATAAATTCAATCATCAGTGAACCACAGTGCCGGACACAGGCACACATCGACAGTTCATATTGGTTTTTGGTAGGTGGACGTATGGGGGCTATTAAATATATTTTATCTGCTTTTAATCTTTTGGCATTTGGCTTTTCATCAGCTGGCGTCATAAATAACAACAAAGTGGTATTTAAGCGCGCATTGCGTTGATTTCCCAGTGTGGTTCTTTTTGATGTTGTTGTTTATTTCTTGTTGGCCATCGAGGCTGTTGCCAGACTGGGCAATTGTTGTAGCTGTTGTTGAACTATTACCACAGTCAAAGTCATAAATATAAAGTGATGGATGTGCCGTCGGCCAAATAAAGTGGCTTCAAATAACCAAAGTATTTCCAATAAACCAAACTTAAAGACTTTCTCAGAGCATCAAGTGGGTAGAGACACTCAGACACTCACACACTCACACACACACAAGCACACACTCACACTCGTGCTTCTTTAAGTATTTGCAGAACATTATGGTCTACTTTGAACTGTTTGTTTTTAGGCTCTAAGCAAAATATAAGCGGAAATACACATTGCCCTTTGATTGATGTTACCGACATAAATGTGAGGAATGGGTTTGGGTGTGTGTGCGAGTGTGAGTGTGAGAATTCATGTGGGTGTCTTTGTGAATACCCGCATTTACACTTGACTGAGAGCACATTGAAAAGGTGTCAGTTTGACATTCAGCCAATTTTTGATGGCATTTTTCATTCCAATGCCAAAGCCAGGCAATAAATATTTCTCGTTCATATTCTACGCATCTCTTGCTCCGATTTTCAGCTTCAACTGCAGCCTCGTCTCTACTCCACACTCGATGTGTTTGATATTTTATTTATAAGCTGCGACGCTGCCAAAAAAAAAACGAAAAAAAAAAACAAAGCGTTGACATCTCAACGTCAAAACTGTCAATCGCAAATCAATCAGAAAAGCATTTTGTGCTCTGTTTTGTGGCAACGTTTTCTTTTGTCTTTATTTATTTTCTGTCGAGGCTTAAATGAAAATCTTTTGTTTTATTTGAAATGCTTTTTTCGTTAACCCTGTCTACGATTGCTAAATCAAATAAAAAAAAATCAATATGCTGAGTGTCGATTTTGCTTTTAATACCCTGTAGCAATTGAAAATCAACCGAAAAGGGCTGTGAAATTTAGGTAAGTGACAGAGCAAGGTCAGTCTGATTCTTTAATTTCTATAAATTTATTATTGGAATAAATATTAATTTTGAGTTATTTTAACAACTTCAAAAGCTTGCCAGATGCTTCTGCCCACAAATATATATTGGGGCTGTAATATAACCATCGCGATATACAGGGTATTTCATAGTCAAGCGCACTCGTCTAGTGTTTTTTACTGTTCAGAATTCAATGCTTGAATTTTGATTGCCTGTGGCATCTTAAAGCCAGCATTAAAACTGAATCAATAAAATAGACTCTCAAATCACACACACACATACAGTCACATATACACACCGACACACACACACACGTAGGGACTTGATATATTCTAAGAATGTGTGTTATCCTTTTGCGTGCTTTCTTTGTTAAGGCACTTGGAATGCACGATTGCGTCTGTCTGTCTGTCTGTCTGTCTGTCTGTCTGTCTCTCTGTCCGTCTCCTCGTCTCGTCTGTTTGCTTGAGTGTATCTGCCCATCTGGATCATCGACTCTGTCTCCCTCCCTCCCCACTTCCCCTCTCTATACCGCACGATGCGGATCCAGTTCATTAGTGCAGTCGGTTGAACGGCATTTTACGGACGCGTGCCTTAAATAATTGCATTTTAAATGCAATCAACATTTTTGGCCAGTGAATATTTCTGGCTGTGCAGCGATTCCCTGGGTGGGGATTAAAAGTGGGGGAAAAGCGCTGAAAAGTGGGCAACGAAAATATGAAAAGCCACAATAGAACCGCACGCTGGTTATGGCTAATTTGTTGCGAGTTCTTTCCAACTAATTTGTGACACATTTGTGACACAACATTTGTTGTGCAGCTCACGAGTTTCGTGTGTGGGACACGTGCACAGGATACGCGTGTCCTGTGGCCGACGGACGGACTGACGGACTGACTGACTGACTGGCTAACTGGACTGGATGTTATTGGTATTGACAACGTCACAATGTCACTGTCAATCAACATTTAAGCTGCTTCGTCCTTGCTGTTGCATTCTGCGATTGATGGCATTTTTATTGCTGTCGATTTATTTGACTGGCTAAAAGAGAGACACCCACACACACACACACACACGCACACACACATATTTCTATATATATGCTTTTGGGTGTGAAACATTCACAAACTCAGTTCGAATGCCTGGCGTGCATTCGAAATGAAAATAGCATCAAATACAAAAATACGAAAAATAAATTGTTGCTAGGTTGTGTTTTGTGGTTGCATTTTTCTGGTTGAGTTGCCACATCACACTGACTTCCCCATTCCCATTCTCATTCTCAATCCCTCCTCCTCTCAGCTTTCACCTCAATTCCTCCTCCTCGTTCCCCGCAATTTGTCGGTTAGCTTTTGTGGTCGGTTTGATGTGAACCATGCGGGCTGCCATCCTGTTCCCTTTCGGCATTGTTTGTGACATTTTGCCCCTGCTGCTCTTAACTGGATATGTATTTCCTTATCACATCTTCATGCTCTTTATGGGAATTTCTTTTGAAACTTGATATTATTAAAGGTTCTTAGATTAATGTGATATACTTGTTTTTATGATTTCAATAAATACATTGACAAGAACAAGGTTGTCTTTTATCAGATACTTAAGAAATGTTTGAACATTAAAGAGACATTCTTTTAGTTGTCATGACTTGTCATGATAATTATGGTCAGTATAAGAATTATATCAATTAAAATAAGACACTGAATTCAGTTTGCACTTACGTTTCCTAATATTTACTAATATTAATTTTAAATGTATGTCTCATTTTTGAAGTGAATAAAAAAAGTAGTAAGATTATTGAAAAATTTACAGCTCTTTTAAGCAGGCTTAAGAAATTAATTAACCCAGTTTACTATAGAACTTATAAATTAGCATATCAGAATATGCTTTAATTCATTTTTATTAACACAACAATCTGATCTGTCCTAAAAAATACTTTCACAGACTTATGTTTTTTAATACTTTTTATGGCACTTTATAAATATGCTGACATCAACTGAGAAGCTGTTGAAATGCATTGCACAAGGACAACAGCAGGAAATTTAATTAATTTTTAACGTTTGCGCTAAACACTTGGCGCCAAACAAAAGGCCAAAAGGAGCCACGTTGCGGATATTGCTATTAAAAGTCTTGTATTACCGGTATGGCAACTGGCGACTGGCAACTGGCGACTGACAACTCGCGGTAGAGCCAAAGGCGACCCACTTGAAATATGAAAATTCTCCACAAATGGATGAAAAGAAACTGCAACACGATGATAACTAGATGAAAGCGATGGCAGGAGCTATTGCAATGTGCAAATTATGAAAAAGTGCAGCGATGGTCATAAAAAGGCACCCAGCAGATACAGTAGTGCCTTCTCTAAAGGTGTAAGAGGGGTGAAAAGGATGAAAGGGTAAGGGTAAGGGTATTCTCGTAGCGGATACTTACCTTGAGCACCGTCACGCCACTCCTCAACCCCGTAATCAGGCAAAGCGTTAGCCGACTCAAATTTATTTCTATGACGTCTCTTGCCATCTTTTGCAATGTGAAGTTGTCGTTGTCGGTGTTTTTTTTTTTTTATTTATTATTATTTATATTTTGCGAATAATTTTATGCAGCAAGAGTCAGTCAAAGAGAGAGAGAGAGAGAGAGAGAGAGAGAGAGAGAGGAGAGAAAGGGAGAATTGTAGTACGGGTTTGGCACAACGACAAGGCGGTACATGAATAATGGCGGTTTGTTATTGTTGGTTGTTTTGTTAAAGTTGTGTTTATTATTTTTATTTATTTATTTATATTTTTTTTCAAGTACGGCGTAACATGAAAGAAATATTCAAAAGTAAGTTGAGAATGTTGAGAAGGAGTAAACGGAAGAGAAACACATAAAAGAGAGAGATAGAGACAGAGAAACCATAGGAAAAATGAATATACATATAGACGTAATGGTATTCTAAGTATTTTTATTTAATTTTTGCATTTATTTGCATTTAATAGCCGTCTGTGGAGCGGTAACAAAAACAAAGACAACACACACACACACACACACACAGAGCATGAGGCAGAGAAAATAAATATGGAAAACAAGCAAAATGGACACAGAAATTGCATGCAAGCTGTCTTATGGGATGAGAGAGGAGGCGTCGTGTTGATGGAGGGAAAACTCCAGCCCCGTAAAGACTCTTTGGCCAACCGTCAGAGTTTCAAGTCTGTCGGTCAGTTTCTTTTGAGTACGAGTATTTTGTGCTATTTGCGTTGATTATAATCACTTTCTGGGGAAAGCAAAGGCTGGACCTCTATCGACTACAGTATAAACACGCTTTAAGCTCTAAAGCAATATTTTAAAGAGCTAACGAGCAGTTGCAGTAGCAGCTAAACTAACAGTAATTAATTCCCCTTCCCTTAGATTGATGATTTTAATGATTTAGTTAATATGTTTATGCATTTTTGGGCATTCTTTTGGTGCTGTTGATGATGATTTGCGGTGCAGTAAGTTATGGAAATAGCATTATCAAAGTAATGTATTTTTGAACGCATTCGAGGTTGAGTGAGTGAGCGAGTGCTTATCGATGTATTGTAAAAATGAAATAAAAATGAGTTCTACACTTAGTTTAGTCTATTTTATCTTGAAGAACTCACCATAGCTGCGATTCAACATGGCCATTTCGGATATAATGGCAGTGGTTGGGGTGGGCATTTCTGAGAACGAAGATAAGAAAATTAAAAATTGTATAGTTAATAGCAAAATCAGATATTACTTATTTGGTACACTTACACTGAAAAAAAACCACTTTCTAAAATTAAGAACATTGATCTTTAATATTTAGTTCTTGAAATAAGAATATTTTAAGACCAAATTGCTAAAACTAAGAATATTAGTCTTGAAAATCGTAAGTTCTTAATATAAGAATAAAATTCTCAAATTTAAATATTTTGTTCTTAATATAAGACAATTTTAAGACCAAATTAAGAAGCTTAATCTTTGTCTTGATTATTCAAAACTTTTTGGTCTTAAAATAAGAACACATAATCTTATATCTTAATATCATAGTTTCTGAATACCCTAAATAAGTTTTATTCTTATAATAAGATTTGTGGTCTTGAAAATATAAGAATTTATGATTTTAAAAATAAGAACTTGGTCTTAATTAAAATGTTCATAGACTCAAGAAGTGTTTTCTTACTTCAAGATTTTCATGTTTTCGATGCATTTTTTAGACCAAAATCTTGATTTTAGATCCTCGTTTTAATCAGTGTAGGAAAAAAGAACAAAAATTAAAAACCAGAATATAAAAGTCAAGTATAAAAGTGACGAAACAAATAAAAAAACGTGATTGATTTTTTTCACATTACAACTGTGGATATGCAATATGTCGCCCATATTTTACGGGCCTGCATTCAAATAAATTGCAATCAATTAAGGAATTATTAATACAAAAAATTTAAATAAAAGAAAATAACTAAAATAAAATATATGTAGTGTCAGACTGTCACTCACCGTCGAGTTTAATGTTGCCATCCGTTTCGCCGAGAGAGTTTTTTGCCACACAGCGATAGGTGCCAAAATCATTTGGTCCAACGGCGCGAATTTTTAACTTCATATATTTCGTATAACCGCTGACGGTTGATGTGGTCTCGTATTTATCGCCCGCCCGGGAGGTGTCTGCAAGTACGACAGAAACGAGACACATGTTGTTGCAAGTAAATACATACATGGATATTTTATTAAATGCAGCTTTATATACTTTTTGAAATTCCCCAAATTAACAGCTGAGTTAATCTCATGTCCGCAGACCCAAATGTAGTAAATTAAAGTACAAAAAAAGAAAAATCAATTAATTAATGTCACCTGCATTTCCTGTGAGTGTGTGTGTGTGTGCGAGCACTGAAGCGAGTTGTGTTTTCAATGGGGCGACTCAAACTAATTACACCCTCTGTCTCCCCCTAGATCCCCGTTTCTCCCCTCCCTTGCCTTTTTTGTCTGACTGCGTGTATGTGTAATTAAAACTGCGCCAGTTCGATTCGAATGGCGCCCAATTCTCTATCCACAAGAACTAAAACTTTTCTCATTAATCAGTGAAAATCTAAAAGAAAAACTTTTGTTCAATGTTCCCTTCGCTTTTTATTTCTTCGCTTGGCTTTAAGTTTGTTTTTGTGCTGCCTACTCTTGGGGCCAGACTAGGCCAGTCTAGGCCAGGCTGCGATTACAGATACCAATACCAAAGCTGGCAGTGCCTCGTGTAAGTAGCATTAAATATAAATATATAAACTTAATTTTACTTTGATTGTTTGGCGCAGTGTAAGGCGATATCGCATGTTACTCATACGCCATGTTGTGCTTCAATTGATGTTCTCTCCGTGTGTGTGTGTGTTGGTGTGTGTGACAAATGTCTTTGGCTCTTGGTTTCTTTCTTTTTGGCAATGGCGCTAAACATGCAGACATTTCGTGGTATAGTCAGTCACCTTTTGTGACGAGGCAGTTTCTTTAGATACTTTTCATGGTAACATTATAAGCCCCTCTGACACGCAAATATATAATTTAACTCATAATCAACGGCAGCAGCAGCAACGACCTCGACATATGCGATTTCTACAGCAACTTTATACTTTTAATATGCCGCCGTCGATGTTGGGACATAAAACACAAGTTGCTTTTCTTTGTATTATTTTTTGTTATTCTTCCTTTTTTCGGCTGTTTGCGGCAGCGTGTGAGAAATTCTTGCCCTGGCTTTCCTAGGCCTGTGATAAATGGCATGTGCTAGCGACAGTTGAACCGAGGGCCGTACGACAAGTTGATGTGCAATATTTGTACCTAATGTCAAAAGAAATTGGGTTAAAGCAAATTATATTTTAAATGTAATGATATGAAATAAGCTGGGAACCAATATTGACATGCTTAAAATTACTATTTATTTAAACTTTAGTTTCTGCTTGCCAAAGACAGCTTTCCCAAATGTTCTGCTTGTGTTTGCTTTCTCTTCTGCCCGCCCTCTCTCCCTCCCACTACATCCCATAAACACACATAGTAGTTCTATGCGTTTCGCTCAGAAATCGCTTAAAATTTATTACCCAAACTTTTGGTGTCTGTTTGCCATGCATCATGCTCCTCGGCGATTCCTGATATCTGACTTCGCGTTTTGTTTGCCTCAGTCTCTGTCTCTGCCTCTTTCTCTGCCTCTGTCTCTGTTTCTGCCTGTGCGTGTGTGCATATGAAATGTCTTGGTGAATCTGATACCTGGCCGTAATTTGGCATATGTGCTCCTTCCTCTGTGCCATATCGAACAAACAAATGACACTTAAGCATAAAAAGTAATGTTAGTCTCAGTCTACCTAGATTTGATGACTCATTTCTAGGGTTGCCTAGCACAAGTCAAACTGTGATAAATATGCTTATTAGTCGGCATTTAAATGTCGTTTATCCAGTGCACTCAAATTGCTAAGCTACATTCAAATGTTTGTCGCAAAACTAGAATGGTAAAATATAATTTTTGTATTTTTCCATTTCAAAGAACACAACGCGTATAAATATTGATTTTATAGTTTCTTTCTGAGCGCTCAAACAGTTCATGGTAATTATTTTGGTTTTCAATTTGGTCGAAATGTACGGATTATACAGTGTCGACCCGTCTGGTCATCCCGTCGGTTGTTCCATGCTTCTAGGCCATTCTAGGCCATTCGCTTCACGCATGCATACGAAATTAGAAAGGCAAATAACAGTCCGGGCTTTATTTTCAAATGAGTGCCTATCTCTGCGTGTATTTGCCAATGTGATTATGTTAATATAATTTCCGCTGCAAAATAATATTTTGGACATTTGCATCGAGATGCACTGGCCAACCATATTTCAGCGATTTCATGCGGATGCAATTGTTGCATTCTCTCATATTTATTTCAATTTTGTTGTTGTCAATTTGCCAGCATAACACAATGTTATTTATTAATATTGATTGCTTGAATTTGGATAATATTTAATTCATATTGCATTCCGATCTCAGTGGTTAATTAAATCGTTGGACATTCTGTAATTTAATCAGCTCACTTTTGAATTAACGGAATTTAAAAGAAGAATCATTTCGAAATTCTGGCCACAAATTCGCAGGGTACTTTAAAAAGCATAATCCTTTGTAAAGTTTTTATTTGTATTCAAATGAACGTTTAAAAAAATAAAAATGAGAGAATCTTTCAAATCTTTTATAATTTCACATGGTAATGAAACGAAAAATCAAATCAATTTAAAACAAGTTTATATAAAAAATTCAACGTTCTACAATTAACTTGGACATTATCTTTTAAATGGCTTCTGCACAAGAGCCAATTGTTAAGTCTTACACAATAAAGACAATTACTTTGTAAACTCACAATGTGACATTAACAGCTCAACAGTTTGTGAATGAATGTAAATTTGAGTTTTTCGACTGCCTGTCACTCGGTGCGTATGCGTAATGAAAAAAATGTAAAAAGCAGCAGCGACGTCCACTTTATAGACTTAACTGATTTTATATCCTGTAGTTAAAGAATTGTAATAATGGGTATGCCAGAATATTGTTATCTGTGATTATAATCTCTAGTTACGAATCTAATTGTGAAGATATTTCAAGATTTATAAGATACGAAAATAAATCTAGAAACAATAGTTGGGTATATTTTAGTTGACCAATCATAGACGGATAATTTTTTCTTCGTTCTTTGCAGTTGCTGCAAATTCATCTGTGATTTCAGCTCCAACATCGACGGCTTAACTCTTTTTTATTCGCTCCCGCAGTGATGCGAATTTTAATTTTTGCCATTTTACATGACAGTTTTCTGGATGCCTGCTGAGCCTCGGCGGGGTTTTGACCATGGTCATGGCCAGGCAGCATTTCGATTACATTGTAAGCTCATTTACCCTCGCTTTTCAGATAATAAACGCGGCTACAATGAACAGTTCCGTCGCATGGCTGACAGGGGTCCGACGGAGCGGGATTTCTTTCTGGTCAAGAGTCGAATTTTATTGGAGTTTATTGTTTGACGACGGGCAGCAACAAACAGCATACATATGCTACCCAATTTAATTACATCGATTCAATTAAAGTCATATAAGTTTCGGTTACCTGAAATTATCATATCGCCGCGTTCGGTAGTCCAATAGTTAATAGAAGCTGGATAGGCCTCTGTGTGACACTCGAGCATCACATCCTGTCCTAAATACGCACCTTCCAATTGATTTGGTATTGAGAGCATGGGAGGAACTGAAAGTAAATGAATTATTGAGCAATTTTCTATATCATTCAATAACTATGGTAGACTAAGTAAATATTAGCTCGAACTTGAATTTAGTTTAAACCATACCTGTTAAATTTCGATTAGAATTACTAATCAATTAGATTACTTTTGGAAATAATCAGGAATGTCAGAAATAATCTAAAATTATTACAATTATTAAAAAAAAATTAACAAAAATAATCTTTCTGAATTTTTCGGATTATTTCTGATTTTTCTGATTATTTTGGCTACTTTGATTGCGAAAATTTAAAATAATTTGATATATACTAAATAGTCATAGATATTCAGAAATAATCAAAAATAATCAGAAATAATCCGAAATAATCTGACAGATTATTTTTGATTTTTTCTGATTGTTTTTGAATAATTGTAACAATTTTAGATTATTTTTGATTTTTTGTAATCGTAATAATTAAATAATTGGGCAATGCCGAAAATAATCGTAATTTAATCATTAGTTCGACTTTTTAACAAAAACAATCTAATTACTAATGATTATGATCATTATTTAACAAGTATAGTTTGAACTATTTAAATGGCGGTCGTATATTAAAACTGTTATGCTTTATAGACAAATTATTTTAAATTTTGTTAATTAAGAATTCTCACTCCTCTCCTTGGAATCCACCATTTTTCCATTACTTCGATAAATTTCTGAACTTACTAATACCAATACTACAACTTATTACTACTACTAATACTTTTTGATCTGTTTGGGTTTTTCGGAATCCTTTAATATAAAAAAAACTTCCCAACTTATTATTTCCCAGTATAGAGTTATTTGCGAAGTAACTTTAACTTTAACATGTTAAATTGCCATATTTTGTAATTTTTTATTTTGGGCCGAAGAAATTAATAGACTGTGTGAAATTTGAGTAAAATTTAAATTATTTCATATTACATATTAATAATTTTTTCTATAAAATATTAAATTAACAAAATTTGCACAATTCGAGAGTGAAATTCGCATTCCAAATCTGGATTGGAAAGTCATTTACATCAAATTTGTTGTCTATCAATTCCATCGAACTTTGCCAACCCAATTCAATTTCCATTTCAGATTTTTGGAGCTACTTTCACATGAATTTTACGTGAGGTTGCAAACTGTTTTTGGATTAAAATGCATTCGGTCATTAAAAGTGCGCCTGTAAGCGTGAGATTGTGCCAGGCTGTGTGTGTAAATAGCTTTTGTTGCTGCAACAGCAGCTGATGTGTGTGTGTGTGTGCGTGTGTGTGTGTGTGTGACAGTAACAACAAATGCTGTGAGGGCATTGGCAACGCATTTTCGCCACGTACACAGTGCTGGGGCACAAAATAACACCTGCTGACAAACAAACAAACAAAACGCCCACAAACAAGTCGAAATGAGCACACACAAACACACGCACGCATATGGTATGTGTGTGTGCATACACACACACAATCACAAGCTGGTAAATTAATTTAACGTGACTGCAGCTCTGGTCGATTTTCGGCCAAGTGCGTGAACCATATCCCGCCCCTTTAGGCCCGATTTTGTGTGCCAATGTTGGGGACACGCTGCGGTTATTGCCCCGTAACTGCAACACTGAGATTAAGGCTGGAACAGGGGGCCAAGAAACACATCGCCTGCCTTATTTTTGTGTATTTTACGCATTAAACAAAGCGGGCAACGGGGGTCGAATGGGTTTCCAATCTCCGACCGAACGCCACATAAATATTGCATAAAGCATTTGCCCCCAAATGGATTGTGGAAGCTGGCACGTGGTATTCGTTATGAGATCGTTATATGATTGTTACGTTTAAATCTGCACTCGTGTTGCTTTTAATTGCAAATCGCTTAAGCTTCCAACTTGACCTCCAACTTGACTTCAAACTGCTTTAAGAAAGGAACAAATAAGTTCTTAAGCATTGTTATTAGCTTGGAAATACTTTTAGAGAATAGTATTCTTCGTATGCATTTTATATTCGTTGTGTAATTATACAGTCTGTCGATGAAACAGATTCAATATAGTTAAAATCAAATCAGAGATAAAAAAAATTCAAATCTGACAGACAGCATAAACTGTCGAGACATTGATAATAGATTTCAGAAAGCCCTCCTAATACTTTTATTAACTCATTATACTTATTGCATTCCAAAGAAGTTTTCATTATTTATTTGCTATTTTTTTGGCGTTCCTGTCATGCTTCCAATATGTCTAACTTAACTAGTTAATATTAATTTCTCCAGGTATTTTATACTTTAAAAAAAATAAACTGACAAAATGGAAATATTTCCAGATCTTTATAAGCCAGTTTTAATCTAATCTGAAGGTAAAACTATCTTTACAATTAATACGTACACTGCCTGTCACTGGTAGAACCCCTTTAGTTTTCTTTAGGTTCTTTAGGATTTGATTGTTCAATGTATTGTCTAACAAATCATATAAAAAATATTTTCTGCGTTCGTGTGAAAAAATTACTGGTTTTTATGTCTTTAAGGATAAATTATTAATTTTGATTCTTCTGTAATGTTATGTTATGTTTTATAACATACATTAAAGAGCATAGTTTAAGTAAGAAATTTGATTTTTTTTTTTAATTTCTATTTGAAAAGGTGCGTCTAACCTTTCAGCGAGTGGTGTATTCTAAAGCTAATCAATGTTCAAAATTGTCGATGAAAATAAGAGATACTGTAAGCGTTCTATGTAAGCAACTTACCTGACCCAATTTTTTTTTAAAAAGTTGCTTATATGGAAATAGTTGCTTATATAGAAAACAGGAGTACATTTCTCCGGTTCATTACTTCGCTCTCAGTCAAATCATTTTTAAAAATGAAATTGTACATTCTAACCAAAGGTATGTCGTCCTCTCCCATAAGTGAAGTGAACTAATGACAACGGACCAACGGAAGTTCTGGTAAAAATTCATATCAGTAATATTACTTACTTTTAAAAACGGCATTAAATGGCTTTGAAGAAATTGATACTCTGACTTTATTTTCAATTTTTACGGTACAAAAAGTACAAAAAAGTCGAGCTCCCGACTGTAGGATACCCGTTACTTATTTAAATAGATTCAAAATATTTTTTATTGCATGCTTTTATGCACTTAAGTTTCTGAAAAACATAAATCAGAATACAATATCCCCTCTTACTTATTTTTTGAGTAACGGGTATAATCACATCTTGTATACTCACACTGGACACGAAGGTGGACCCGCTTGCTAATCGAGGGCGGAACTCCATTGGATGCCACACACAGATATGCCGCCATATGGAGTCGACTCACTTTGGTGATGTGCAGCAGCTCGCCATCAACGACATTGACTGTTGGTTTGGACGGATTAGTGAGAATGGAAGGGGATACAGAGGAAACACCGAGCAGGCACTGTTCGGTCCACTTACCGTGCTCTCCGCCAATTAGCATTTCCTCGCCGTCCTCACGACGCCACATGACGTAGGGCTCTGGATAACCACGCGCCTTGCACATCAATGAGACATTTTGGCCCTCTCGCACAACCATATCGTTGCTGGTCATGCCCTCAACAATCATGGGCGGCACTGTACCACAAGTGCGGCAAAAGAAAAGTAGAAAACGGAGTCAAACAATGTGTGTGCGTTGGTTCGATAGCCAAAGATTTATAAAAAAACACACAAGTACTTACCGACCACCTGAAGGTAACCCTTCCTTGATCGCATTGGATCCTTAAAGGGAAGAGAGAGAGAGTAACCAGAATTAAATTGAGTTAAACAGTATTAAATGAATTTTCAGAATTAAGAACATACCGTATTAACCTGGCACATATACCAGCCGCGATCCGTTTCTTCCACCTCTTTGATATGCAAATACCACTAAAACATTACAGTAAGACAAATTAAGTTTCAAGATTTTACAAACATTTGTTTTTTGAATCAAAGGTTATTTTTGAATCAAAATTCGTCTATTTCTAAAATTTAATCATATAATTATACAAATAATAAATATTTTTTAGGGTGGCCCTTATTTTTGCAAAGTTATTATTTTTTAACGCATACGGGCTAGTTCTGTTTATTTGGCCCTAAAGCACTTGGAAATAAACTTTTACCTCAATCGAAGTATGATAACCCGTGCCGACTTGCATCGGAAAATTTACAAACTATATGGGACAAAATAATTTTTTTTTTGTTTTGTTTTTTGTTATTCATTTGGTCCTAAAACACTAGGAACTAAATTTTCACATTAATCGGAGTATAATAACTTTGCAAAAAGAAGGGACACCCTAATATTTGTATATCCGTCCAACTTCCATTTTCTAGGGATGTATATGTATATAAATCGAAAAATGTAAAACTCGATATTCGCGCAGTCGGTTTTCTATTACTTTAACTTGATAATTTTTATTGACGATAGACAGAATGATTTTTGATTTGACGATTTTAACATTTCAATTGAAAACTCGAATCTTAATTTGGATTTTAGATTTTGTTTATTAAATTAGATTTTAGCATTAATCGCCTTGCATTAGTTAACGTGAAATTAAATATTTCTTACCGATCGATGGTCATTGTAGGTCAAACTGATGCGGTTATTCTGCGAAATGACATTGTGGTGTATGGAGAGTATTGTCTGGGTGTCCACGCGCACCCAGGCCACCTTGTAGCCTTTGAGGTTCTCGACGACGCAGGCGAGCAGTGCGTCCCGTCCGATGGACACGGTGACATTGGCAATGGGTTCGGCAAAGCGCGGCATGTCGGCATCTGTGGCGGCAGAGGAGAGAGTAGTCAGTTAAATGGAATGGAGGAGGGGCTCTCAGCCCGGTGGCCCAGTGGAAAGTTCATTTGCTTAAAAGTTTGCTTGCCCCACATTTGACTTTGTGGTCCCCATTCATAAAAGCAAAAGCGATGGCAAAAGAAAAATGCAGCATACATTTGCAGTGCATTCTTTTGACATTACTTTGTCGCACTTTCCACTTTTACTGGGTCTCCCTGGCTTTTTGCCCCGGCTCTCTCCCTGGTGCACTGCGCCACATTGCGCATACACACGGTAAGCCCAGTGAAAGTGCAGTGACCCGATGTGGAAAATCTCCCAAAAATAAAAAGAAAAAGAAAATAGAAATAAAACAGAAAAGTTGTACTAAAAGTCACCGTATTAATTACCTTCCTGTGCCGTTTGCTGTGTATCCACGCGCGAGTGTTTTCCTGCGGGTAGAGAAAGTGGCGAACAGTTAGAAAATTTAATTATTTTCTCTATTTTCTTGCTTTTTTTGACAAATAATTTCATTGGGAAAACATTTTGGCTGCCCTTTCGTATACGTAATAAATAAAAATTAATTAGCGCCAACTTGGACAAAAACTTTGTGCCATGTGTCCTGCTTCGCATTCTTCTTCCCATTCCACTTTCCATTCCCCTTTCCCCTTTTCCATCCCATTGGTGGACTCCGCTGCTGTCGCCTTATTTTTGCTGATGCGACGATTTTCACACTGCGTTTTTAGTTTTTGCTGCTTCGCTTTTATTACAAAAGTTCAAGTTTAATTGTTTTTCCTAGAAAATGGCAACGCTTGCAGTTTTCCCCTGGCGAAATGTCCAAAAAACTTGTATATTGCAGAGAATATTTTTTTGGCATTTGGGCAGTAGGAGAAAAAGAATTGTTGAAAATAATAATGTGCAAGCTTATATTTAAAAAAAATTTATTAATATGTTTTTGTGTTATCAGATTTCATTGAGTCAACTAATTGGTAATTGATTTGTAAAAATGTGAGAGCTAGTGTTATAATGGGATTCCTTTAGACATTGTAGAATTTTACAATTCAATTAAGATATTCAAAGAAAAGGCTTAAAGATTTTGTGATAAATTCTTCATGTGCATGTCTTTAATTATACTTTAAAAAAATGTACTTTTTCATATTAAATTCCCCAGAATATTTAATTTTAATTTAATTTTATTTTGTGATTTAAATATATATAATTTGTTAATTTTAATGTCATATTATTAAATTAATTTTTGTGTCAGCTGCTTTTAGCCTAAATAAATAATAGTACACTAATTAAAAAAAAAAATTAGTTTTAAACTCTGAAAAAAATAATAGCTTAATATGACAATGAGTACTAGACTATCGACTCGATACATTGATTTATAGCAATTATTCAGTTCTCAGTTCTCCCAATTTGCAGGACAACAACCTTAGTATTCTCTTTTACTACTCGCTACATCCCCAACTAAGTACCTGGATGTCTAAAAAACTCAAACTCCAGTGGCAAATGTTCGCAAAGCATTTAAGAAATTTGAGTTAGCTGCAAATCTCATTTCGGTCAATGTGTAGAACGTTCGTAAAATAAAACTGCTAAATTGAAAAACGCTTAAGCATTTTTACAGCTTTTAACACGGTATTGCATATTGAATTACGTTCGCAAAGTCGAGCGTCGAACATCGGGGTGTCAGGAGTTTGGCGGGAGGCGGCAGGAGGCAGGTGGCAGTTGGCAGGACCTGCTCTCAATCCGACGGCAAGACAACTGCAAAAGGCGCTTAAAAGTTGCCAGCACTCTGCATTTCCCGCTTTCCTGTCTTTTCCCTTGCTATGGGGCATCAGCAAAGCCATGTCCACTTCTCAATCCCCTCTGGACTTTTGCCACTTTTCAACTTTGAGTCCTCCCTTCTACTGTCCAGCAAATACTGTTTATGCTTTTTCACCTTCTTTTTGCCTCTGTTTTCTCTGCTTTTTCCCGTTTTTCCCTTTTTTTTGGACAACGAAAAATGCTCAACACGATTTTCGCTGTTGATTTACGTTTTAGCACGTTTTTCGTATAGTTTTGGTGCTCAGCTTTTTCTATTTTTTTTCTTTTTTTTGGCATGGGAAAAGAGTCCCTTCTTTAAATTTCACCTGTCACGGTTGCATTTGCAGCTTTCTGCCATTCAAAAGTTGTTTTTCGCGCGTCGAGCTGCAATTTAATGAGCAGTTTTTCATCAGCTTTTCAGCTTGGCACGCCGATTTGTCTGTGATTCCATTTGCGTAATTCCAAAAGGCGACAGCAGCTGACAGATGAATCTGTTTTCTCCCAACAAATAAATACACCTTCTGCGATGTCATTCTTAAGATGATACTAGATAGACCTTTTGTATTATACAATAACTGTCAACAAATATTTTTTATTCTTGTTTTTCTATTCTTAATTTCATTTAAAGAACTTAAATAAATATGATGAAAATAAAAAAAAATAAACCATTTGGAAGACTAATAAAACTTCTTTAAATATTTCAGTAAGCATACAAAAATTAGCTAAAAGTCGGCCTTGGAAAAATTAAGCTAAATGCATATAAAAAATGATTTTTATATATAATAAAAATATTTAATAAATATAAATACCTAGATAAAGTGAGGTAAAGACAAATAAATAAATAAGATACATTTTATAAAATGAATTTAAACGAGAATATTTCAAATATTCTTCACAGTAAAAGATAAATATTGGAAAAATTCAAGTCTCGGTCTCGCCGAGTGCTCGCAGAACTCCACACGTGGCTCGACTTTAGTCTGGCAATCAGTCAGCGGTCCGTCGACGACTCCTCCATGATCTGGCGCCCAAATTTTGTTTACCTCATCTAAGCGGGTGGGGGAAAGGGGGCTTAGGCCTCAGGTCAGGACCTGAATTGGCCTCTTTATGCGAGCGCAGCTGACCATTCAATTTATCAGGCTCGACGGCGACGATGACGATGACGGCTTCACATCGCGTTGGCTTTCGACTCTTGTGCAAACACAAAGAGCGCTGAAAAGTGCCGGCCAGTTTCAATGAGCCGCCTGTTTTGGAGGCAGTCAAAAAAGAGAAGCTACAAATAAAAAGCAGCGCCAATGCAAATTTGACTGCACATTTTTTTTACATTTTTTTTTGTTTTAAGTGAGTAAACACAAATTGTCGGCATACTTTTAGGAGCCACGGTGCGCCGCTTAAAGCTCAGCTCCCGTTTTATGGCAAATTTATGGGCCGCTTAACTTTTGAATGTCCGAACATGAGGAGCTAAACATCAACTGCAAATGCAAATGTAAATCTGCACGTCTTTGTCGGCACTAAAGTGAGTCGTCAACATTTACGCGAATGCCCACAATAGGCAAATCATTGTAGTCTGCCTCGGCACAGACATGCATAGAAATTTCAGTGTCCACCTTGCTAAGACCAGGATCTAATCTCGGCCGCTTGCACAAGCCAAATGGACGCCATAAAGAAGACGCACTAAATCCAAAAGAAGCAAGGAAAAGTGCCGCCTACTTCGTTTGTATCTGCCCCCTTTCAGGTTGCCTTGGGCAATGTACAGTGGGATTGGACTGAAAATATATTGAAGTATTCCACGAAGAAATAAAATAACTCCTAGTTATATAAAAGACCTTATAATCTGAAGTTGAGGAGCAAGTAAATAATTGGAGAGCTTCCGAGTTTTCTCTAATACTTATTTTTTATATTTACTTGCTGAATGGCAAGATTCTAGAGAATATTTAATTACGATTTTATGCCATAGTTCATTCACTTGAAAATATTGTAATAGCAAACACTGATTGATTTTTTTTTTGATTTTTTAAACAATATAGAAGACATATTTCATAAAGTGATATTTGTAAAAATAAAAGGTATCAAGTCATACAATAGATACTGTACTCTCTCTTAAAGTTAAATATATTATTTATTTCTATTTTTGAAAATTAATGTATTACGGTAGAACTTCCCTAACTCGAATCACCATTATGCAAAGAAAAAGTTCGACTTATGGAGACTTCGACTTATGGAATTATTTTTTTTAGTCTTTTAAAAGAAACTAAAATTTCAATAAATACATTCAAAATTGCAAACTTTACTTGTTGTTTTCAACAAAAACAGATTCCAAAACCTGTCGATATTCTCAAAGATTGGGTTGAGATACCATATTTTCCATCCACTTAAATTCTTTGTCCACTTTCGAATTTCTTAACAAATAAGTTCAAATATTTCTTAAAGCGATAAACATTTAAATACACGTGCTGGTGCCTTGGTAAATAATCTTGCACTGATGCGCTGACAAAGAAGTACATTACGAACATCTTTCCTATAGCAATTTCACAAGCCTAAGTAATTGTTTATCCAATATTCTATTGTACACGTATTGCATTACCATATGTCAATATACATGAATATTACATATTCAAACAAGCCGGTAACAAAAGCATTAAACAGAAACGAAAAGAAATTCTAGCTTATATTTTAAATTGTAGGTAAACTTAAATAAATAAAATAAAAAAGTCTAACTTTATTGGGGATTTTTCCGGAATATCCAAAATATTGGCACTGGCCAATATTTTTGTTTGAGTTATGGAAAAATTCGACTTAAAGAAGTTCGATTTTCGGAAGCAGAATTGTATGTAATTTGCCAAGTAATCGCTATTGCCACTCAATTTAGTTCGAGTAAGAGAAAATTCGAGTTATTGAAGTTTGAGTTATGGAAGTTCGACTGTATTATTATATCTATGTTTTGTCAAATATTGCATTAACTAAGAACATTTCAATGAAAAATTTGCTTGCAATTTAAAAAGGGTGTTATAAGCACAACAATTTTTGTTGCCCACTGTATATTTGACCCTTGTTGCCTTTTTTTGTGCTTTGGTTTACTTTTTTATAAGCCCATATTTTTTGCCGACCATTTTTTGTTTTTGTTGTGTTTTCTTCTTCTTTTTCGCTGTTTGCTGGAGCTACTTTCGGTTTATTCGCCTTACACGCCTGCCCGTTTATTGTCGTTTATTTGTCTTTTCGCCATTTTTATATTTACGCATATAATCGCTTTCAACGCTTGCTGCCTGAAGAGCCTGGGGAATTCTGGGCAGATCAGGGAGAAGAAGGGGGATAAGGATGATGGCCAGACTGCGGCCGAGTGAGGCCATGTGCGTCTTTTGTTTTGCTTCGGCATCGGATTGTGGCTACGGCTGCTTGTTGAACGGGTCTTGAACGGTTCTGGGCCTATTCGCTTATAAATATGATGTTATCGCTTTTTATGGTCCATTTTTATTGCCAGCAATCAGTCTTCTGTTTTGTTTGCTGATTGCTTGCCATTATTCAAATGTATTTGTTTAATTTTCGGGGATTGGTCGCCCGAGCCACGCACAAATCATTTTAAATCCGCAATATGTCAACAAATATTTGGGCGAGCTTTTCGGGTTTCATTTGCCAAATGTGCAGCTCGTTATGGCTTATGGAGTGGTCATTATTATCTTTAAAACAGGAGGGGGATTCCCTCAAGTGTTGCCCACTTAATGGGGCAATGGCCTCTACTTAAATAGAATTGAGTTAAACTCAAACTCAGCACATGCTGCTGACGATTGTCAGTTGCTTAATCAGCTGCAACTCATAATTACATTGCGTATACGTAATTAGTTTTGCGTTGATGTCCCTTGATTTGCCACGTTTTGCTCTCCCTATTCCTGTCTCCTCTCTCCCTCTTCCTCTCTGCGTCTCTTTCCATGAGCTGGCTATTATATATGCACTTTGTTGACAAACGAGCTGATTAAATGCCAGCTCTGGATCATTATGCAATTAAATGACTTCGGGGCTCTGTGGGCATTGCTTTATTGGCAACCTGTCCATATATGTCCACATTGAGCGCATTAAACGCAACGCTTATTTACATTAAAGCTTACAGAATTCTCATTAAATGCAAGTGTTATATAATAGGATTTAAATCCAAATGCAATTTGTAAATTATTAAATTATTTTATTGAATAATACTGTAATTCATTAGCAAAGGAAGCTTTAGATATGTTTGATTTAAGTTACATAAATTCACTCGCTAATTATAAATAACATATTTAAATGCATCACTTGTAGCATAATTTGTTAATTCTGAAACATCGGTCAAAAGGAAATCAATGAATTAAAAAACTTATTTATTCGGTTATTGCTATAAATTATATTTCTAAACACAACTAAATAAAATTAAAGTGTCTTAAAAGCTTACAAATTTAACATAAAAAAAAATTTCAAAAATAATTTCAAATTTGTTTTTATTTTTAATATTGACATTTAACAACAAGGGAAATATTTTATTACTAACGAGAATAATTAAATCAAATTCTAGCAGTTGAAAATTAAAATTTAAAATTTAATGTTTAATTTAAAGAAATATTTTCAAACTGTACATTGCATTGCAACTTTCATCATAGTATTTATGTATTTCAATAAGGAGCGACAGCAAACAAGTTAAGCGATTTACTTAAGCTGTAATGCAGGAAGCTATCCAGCAGGAAACTATTAACATAATTTACAAGGCAGTCATAAAAAGGATGCACCATATGAAATACTTTATGCAAATTGTTTACTTTTGCCAAGCTCACAGCACAGCAGCAGCCACAATAATAATAATAATATGTACAAAGAAAGAGTAGTAAGAGGGCCGCCCGAAAGTATGCAATGCAATTTTTTCACAGCATGCACACGTGTCGCAAGCAGAAAAGCAGAAAGAGAAGCTAAGGAAAAAACCAAATGCTTACCAGATAATATTAAATGCAAGCAAAAGAGAAGACAACGCAACAGAGAAGATGCGGAGAGTGGAGACAGGAAGAGAAACAAGTCCCCATCGCGTGTGTGGATGCTCAGATATTTATATGCAAAACCGCAAAACAAATTTTGGCTGCGGCAAAATGCACTTTGCCAAGTTGGCAGCTTGGCAAACAAATGAACTCGAACCCGAACTAAGGGACTCGAGCCCAGATTCAGAGCTGTTACACATATAAGAAGAGACTCTGTGGCTCTGCTTTTGTTTTACAAGCTGCAGTTGCAATCTCAGCAGTCGGGCAACTGTGTGGCTGTCCTTTTTTTCGCTTCAAGTATTTTGAACTTCATTGGAGAAGAAATTGCTGGCAAGTTGCCCAGCTCTGTTGCCTCTTCTCTTCCCTCTTCCCTAGTTTTGGCTCTGACAATGTAATCGCTTGTAGGACAAAGCCAGCTTGCATTTAATGGCTCAATTCACGGATCTTGATTGATTGAGCTGCGATGGAGAACTCATTAAGAACTTTAATTAAATTGAGCCAACGGCAGTGCAACAAAATGTGAAACCAAAATCAGCCAACAAAAAACCAAAATCATTATTCATAACGTAAATTATAAAATACCAAAATCTACGTCCATTTTTGCCAACTTGCAATTGCAGCAATTTTAAGAATAAAAAAACATTGCGCATTGACTGATTGAGAGTTACTCTGTAAGCATTTCAAGTTAATTGTTCTTTGATAAAATATTATTTTAATTTTATTTAACTTCCTTTATTTAAAAGTTTTAGTATAAACTTAGAAGTAGTGTTAATATTTAAAAAAGGTATTTATTAAAATTTATTAGCTGTTAATAAAATTATTGCATCTTGATCTTACTATTTAAAACAATTTTAATTATTAATAAAAAAAAAATGGATAATTTAATCACATAACATTTTTAAGATTAGGCATTATATTAATTTGTTATATCTTGTTTTATTTATTATAGTATGTATTTAATTATTTGTTTCATCCCAAGTCATTGGCTCATATACCCAACACGATTTTGATACGGGGTAGTAAGACAAAATATGTGTCAGAAAGTAAGCGAAAACATAAAACATGGCAACATGACCGAAGAGGGTGGATTGGGGGAGAATGGGGGAGGGATGGGGTTCGGCAGCAGCTGCTCGACACTTTCTCACATTCATGAATTATGCTACGTGCTTGTCAGCTACAACTTGAAGTCCTCTTGCATCTGTTAGCTCCTGTAGAACACTCAGCAGTGGCTCAGGGACTCGAAGGTGCAACTGCAAACTGGCAACTGGCAACTGGCAACTGGTAACTGGCAGGTGACAGCTGTTGCTGCGGCTTCGTTTAGACTGTGTTTAACATATTAATAAATGATTGTGACAAATGCACAACGACTGCATATCTGAAAATGCTGTAAACGTGATTCTATGGCCAGCTTCGTGTTCGTGTTCAGTATGCAGTATTCATTGCTTGCTCTGAGGCGTTGAATTGGAGCGTAAAGTGTTTTATGATTTTTAAATAAACTCCAAGTTAAACTCCTGAGTTTTCAAGTTTGAATTAAGTTGCCATTCGGCAAAGTGTTCAATGATTATATAGGCCAAGCTGCCCTCTCTCTCTCCATGTTTAATTATAATCATGTTTATGTCGAGAGCCACTTATACACGGCACAAAGTCAGACATGTCATGCAGCCACCCCTCACACACACACACACACACACACACACACTAACAATTTATTCATAAAGTCATTTGTCACAGCACTCTGACGACTCAAACTCAGACATCTTCAAGCTGTAAGACACCCAATTCCCAATGCTCTCGATGGCTGAATTAATCATGCAATAGTCGCTCTATCAATTTACACACACGCACACACGCACACCCGCACAGCCCGTTGAACAATCAACAATGCTCAATCTCCATTAAATGCTCAATTGCTCAGAATGCAGAATGCAAATTGCATGAGGGGGAAGCAGGCAAATCAGGCGAATCAGAGAGTGCCTTATTACAGGACATTACTCATACGCCATGTCAACGCTTGGCAGCGATGTCTTTCAGCGCGCAGCGCAAGGTAAGTAAATTTATTTCAAACAATTATGTAGCAATTAACAAACCGATGCCGGCAATTAAAAGTTGGCAGGGGAGGGTCGCGACAAGGGGCGGATAATTGCACTGCGTGCCGTGCATTATTCATATGATATTTCATAGCCTTACGCCTTACGCTTTTCGCTTTTTGCTTCTCGCTGGAGTCGAACAAATGAGCAGCTGCATTGCAGGTACTCGAATTGCAACCATTTTAAGTATTTTAAATTTTCAATAATTCAATTTCAGGCTGTGCCAAGTGGCTGTCGTCTGATTGCCGCGCTTTATCCATTCTCAGCTGTCTTTCAGATTAAGTATGCGCCGTGTGCGCCGTATGCGTTGCGTTGCGTGACTCTTTTGTTTGCCAGCTCGCTCATAAATTATTTTCAACGCGCATTTAAATTACAATTTGTAATGCGAACACTCGGATGCCTGTCTCACACTCCCTCTCTCTCTCTATCTCTTTCTAGGCCCGACCAAGTATCCTGTGGCGAGCAGCACCTACGCTCGCTTGGAGGCCATTTGCTGCCACCATTTCCGGCCACCACAACCACTTTACAAATTAAGTTGTCAACAATTTTAACCATATCGCGACCATATAATCTTCACACCTAAATTATTTATGTAAAAAGCCTGCTCAACATACACACATACACACACACACACACAAAAAAAGCGACGCTTCGCTTGGGCAATAAAACGTTTTGTGTTGTTGTTGTTGCTGTTGTTCGTGTTGTTGCTGTCGAGTCTTTTGTTTAATAAATTATGTAAAATGCGCCAAATTGAATTTGAAATTCATGCAGACTTTTGCTGGTTATGGGAATTAAGATATGTCGACAGCCAGACAACGACAGCCCAGACAGATACACAGACAGTCGGACAGACAGTCGGACATGACATCGCGTCGTTTTTGGCTATAACACGTAAACTTGGTTAACATATGTATCTTTCGCTTTATGTGTGTGCTCTTGTATTTTTAGCATACTCTTTCGTATGCTTTGTGAGACAGAATTTTTTCCTTTTTTTGGGATAAAACAACAGTTTCCTACTTTAGACACTGCCACTGACTTTTGCGCATTCTAAAGATTGTTTTAACGATCGTAGATCTGGATGCTGCTTAAATGTTTATAGTTTATAGTTTTTAAAATATATAAATTTTAAAGATTCATGTTATTAACACACATTATATTTTTGGATTTACAAAGAATGAAGATTATTCAAAAAGGCAGAAATATGTTCTGCCCAAAAGCAAACAATAGCAATTTTCTTTTACCGTCTTGAAAATAAAGTTTTATTTTGTGAGTTTTTCAAAAAGAACGAGTAGCATTTAAGGAGTGAAAATAACTTTCAATTGTCCCCTGCTCAATCATAAAGAAAATCAAACAAACTGCCTTGGATTTCATATTTGTTGTATTAATAGTACTACTGTTTTTTCTAGATAATAACAATATTGTAAATATTTTACTCTCTTTCTTCTCCTGAAGGAATCCCTGAAATTAAGTGGACTTGATTCTGGAAATTCTGAAATAAATTGTAATCCAATGACATATTTTAAATTTGTGTAGTGTTGGAAATACATACAATTTATAGTTATAAGTTTGCCCATAATTTCATTTTAGAATTGTGTTATTGGTTGGATGTAATGATAGTTGTTTAAATTAGTTCTTTAAATACTGTACATTATTTTCTAGTACATCTAGCTCTCTCTCTCTCTCTCTCTCTCTCTCTTAATCCTTGAGCCAAGCTCGAAAATGTCCGGCAAATTGCAGCACATCACAGTGAAATTATGGCAAAACTTTCTCCATAATTGTCTTAACTGGACCATAAAGCCTATCCAAGAGCCAGAGAGAACAGTTCAAAGAATCCAAAGCACAGCTAAGAGCGAGCAGAGTGCACATACAAATTAATGGGGCTGCATTAATGATGGGAGGAAAGGTTAGGGTGTGTTTTCCAGGGACGAAGGACACTCCAAAAAGTATGCAAGCATAAACATAATTTACATCAAGTGACGACCATCAAAGCAAGGACAAGCCGAAAGTCCTTCGTGTGCAAATCACAGACTTGAATTCGTGAAAATAATAATTAGGCCCAGCCGAGCTTCGTTCCCGCATCCTCGTCGATGTCCCGCCAGAACAAAAGAAACCGCACTCAGAATTGCAAATGAAGTGTGAACAAGAGTTTTAACTTGGCTTGATGTCTCTGTGTCTGTCTACGTTTGGGTGTGTGTGTGTGTTTGGTTGTGCGAGTGTGCGGGTGTGTGCGACAACAGAAGGACCCGCAGAAATGTGTCTTTTGAGAGACGTTATTAAAAGTTTTCTTTTGCGTTTTTCCTCCTTTTCCGTTGGCTACTTTTCTGTCGGCGTGTCATTTACATTAACAGCCTTTCATCCAGTTTCAGTTTTTGGCCGCAAAATATCAAAATGAAATTGCTGCATAATTTGTACTTTCCGCATTTTTATTTGTGTTTGCACAATGTCGCCGCAGAAAGTTTTCTATTAATTTTTGGCCCAGTCGGTTGTCATTTGGACGGAAGTTGGCGGCAGCAAAGTGTAAATAAATACGAGTGCGGCCCAAACAGTTTCTTATCTAAGCGACCGACGAAGCGCAAACTTAAATTAAAATGTTGGCAGGACATTCGTTGAATTATTCAGCAACTTCTGGTCAACTGCTGCCAACTCTTTTCTTTTCTTTTCTTCTCCCTTACTTTTCTGTCCTTCTCTTCTTGTATTTATTTGCGGCCAGTTGCCTTTTGTGGCCAGCAAATGTAAATTTCTTGGCTCGCTTTCTGTTTCCCTGTCCAATTCCCAAGGCGGCTTCAATGTCCTTTGGACTGTCTAGGTGGTCGAGTAATTAAAAATCAACAAACATCTCGGAGTTACTTATTTTCTTGTTGCAATACCAATTTTTAGGGCAGTCAGCACGTGCTGGTTTTTTATAAAAATAACCTTCAAATTTTTGATTAATGACTGTTGAAAATAGTTAAATTTACGAAAATATGCATGTATTTTCTATGGCAGCTATATGATATAGTCGTCTGCATATTGTGTCAGTTTGGTTGAGATAACTCAAACAACAAAAAAGTTGTTCATACTAAGACTTGATTTTCGACTGATCGTTCATAATGATATGATAAAGTTGTCCGAACCAAATTTGGTCAGGATGTATGGGACCATCCCATATGCATGTTCTGTCTGTTTGGTTCAGATATCTCAAACAACAAAAATGTTTTTCAGCAAAAACTCGATTTTCGACTGATCGTTCCTATGGCAGCTATAAGATATAGAGGTCCGAATTTAACCAAATTTAGTCAGGCTGTATAAGACCATCCCATATGCAAATTCTGTAAGTTTGGTTCAGATGTGTCAAACAACAAAAAAGTTTTTCATACAAGCACCTGATTTCAGACCGATAGTTCATATGACAGCTATATGATATGGTGGTCCGATCCGGCTGATTTTTATACATAATCTTACTATAAATTTATAAACATTTTGTTTTAAGTTTTAAGCATCTACCTCTACTAGAAGTATTTTTGGCCGCCTTCCCCATACAAAACGAACTGGCTACAATTTCAGAAAAGTTATAAGTTCTGCTCCGAACAACTTCCATTAAACTAAAATCTGTTTTATTGGTCTCTAATTACAATACACTACAAAGTATTTAAACAGGAATGCTGACACCATTTAAAAGATTTATAATCATTAGATAATAAAATATTGTTGCTTTTTAGTTGAAATTTAAGGTGATGTAATTTCAAGTGCTTAAGAAGCTTTTAACTTCACAGCTTCACTCAGTTTAATTATAAATTTATTCAATTTTCAACAAGTCAAAAGTTTAAGCTTCACTTCAATAATTCAAGCTAATTTATACTGTGGCCTCAGCAGGCTTGTCTGAAGGATAAGGAAGAATATTATTTTCACACTCTTAATATTAACGGCAGCTTTCTCATTAAACAACTTGATGAAGTGTTAGAATTATTTGCATTGGTGATATGTCTAAGACTTAACACTTTTAAGTATACTCTACTTAGTAACACACTTATTATTATTTTAATTGCTCTATTTTTCTTAAATGAACTTGAATTGACTGAAATTTAAAACTTTATCTAAATTGTTGTGCTTTAAACTGTGTGTTGTGAAAACGTTTAAGTTAAAATGTCGTAAATTTCACCAGGGATCTCTCTCCCTCTCTCTCTCTCACACACACATTCTCTAAGGTGTAAGCAGCAGTCGACAGGCCGTAGACATAAAAAATTAATGGAGGGAGGGTGGATTCGACTTTCAGTCGATACAAGAGCTAAACGGCAGAGGCCAAAAAGTCAACTTTTGCCTTTTCACTTTTGCCTTGGCCCGTTGGGCATAATTTTGCAATTGCAGGCACATGTGGCACAGTCAACTCCGTCTCCGTCTTCGTCTCCATCCCAGACTTCCATTTGGATGCCACACTTTGTGGCACGCCCCCTTCAATCAGGCGCAATGGTTCACACAGCTGCTGAGCATAAAACACATTTAACCACGGTCAGTTAGGCTACGCAGCCAGGCTAACTCGCCTACTTCCGGCCACGCCCACTCATCGCCCATTTGCACACTGCCCTACTTGTTATTTATATTATGAGCACTCAGAGTTGTTGGCTCATTGTCATAAATTTCCTCAAGTGTTTGCTCAGTGGTCTTCTTCTCCCTCTCTCCCAAAAAAAGTAAATAAATAGAAAAAAACATCGGCGACTCAAAGATTTTGTCGGCTGTGTGGGAAATGTTTTCCTTACGCCTCCTGCTGCCTTTTCCTTGGTTTTTCTTGTGCTTGCCAGCGGCTCAAGGGCTTTTGTAACGCTTCTTGGCAGCAACAACAATGAGAGCCCCTTGGCCAATTTAATAAATTCCATAAATTGTTTATATTTAGCCTTGACTTGAAGTGTGAGTATGTGAATATGTATGTGTGCGCTCTTGTTGTTCTCCGAGTGTTGTGAGTTGTTTTTCTGCTCGAGCTCGGCTTTGTTTACATTTTGAGTCAAGCAGGGAGCCCTCAAAGCGCATAATGTCACCAACATTGGTAACAACATCAACAACAACAACAACAACAACAACAACAACAACAACAACAACAACAACAACAACAACAACAACAACAACAACATAAGCAACATGTGAACAACACAAAATATTATCGACTTGAAAAAGTGTTGCCTACTTTTGGCGGTGTTCGAGAGGGCTTCAGGCCCACATACAAT
>JBAMBL010001647.1:0-10404 GCA_037043405.1 Drosophila subquinaria
GACAAATCAAAGTTTAAATCAATATGTGATTATTGGTTGTTAATTAATGTCATATTTATTGTTATTATTATATTAAACTAGTTGTTTAAACAAATGTTATAAAAACTCTCAGGCTTTTAGATATTTCAATAAAATTCAGTAAATTAAAAAAAAAGACATACATATAATTGCTTTAGGGTATATGCAAGTCGAGCAATTGATTTTCCAACGTAAAAAAGTATTAATAACAACATTGATTAGCTGTCAACGTAGTCAAAATATTTTCTATGTTTTTCTTACTACTTTTTTTTTTGTATGTATTCATTTTTACCTGTCATCGAACCAATGTGCGCTTTGTTCGACTGCGGTAACTTGATGGATGGATGGATGGATGGATAGATGGATAGATGGATAGATGGATAGATGGATGGATGGAATGAATGAATGTATGAATGGATAGATAGATGGATGGATAGATGTATAGATGGATGGATGGAATGAATGTATGGAGGTCGATGGTCGGAAGATCGCAAGGTTTGGTTAGGCTATGTGTGTGTGTGTGTGTGTGTGTGTGTGTGTGTGTGTGTGTGTGTGTGTGTTGACGTTTAGTCGTTTTGTCAACCTTTTTGGCCGTGCTCAACTTGCATTTGGCGCTGCTTGTCGGGCCGCGCTTTAGACCAAAAGTTGACTTGGCTTTGTCGCCAGGCGTCGCTAATGTGCTGCGCGTGTCTGTGTGTGTGTGTTTGTGTGTGTGTGTGTGTGTGTATACGTGTGCCTGGCAACGCATTTTCGTTGGTAGTTTCCCAGGCCCGAGCTATACATACAAACATGCATACATATGTATGTACATATGCATGTCTATATGTATTTGTGGGTGGCAAGCAGAGTGCGAAATGCAGCAGCGCAGTTTGGTTGAGCAATTGGTAGTCGACACACACACACACACACAAACACACACACATTCACACAAACACACATACAATCCACATCAGCTTCGCCCAACACTGCGCATAGTTTATTCCAGTTGCCAAGCCTCAGATTCAGATACAGATACAGATACAGAAGCACACACACACTTAAACACACGCACTCACACACACACACACACATACGCAGAAAGCTGCAGCTGTACATATGTACTCATATGTAAGTCATATATCAAGTGAAAAGCTCGACTCGTCGCCTGCTGCACTTTTCCTTATTTTCTGTAGTTGTTTTTTTTTTTTTTTTTTTGCTTTTCATTTCATTTCTTCTTGTTTTTTTTAATGCGCCATATTTTCCATTTTCATTTCGTTTTGGCTTTTCTCCTTGTTTTGTGGCTTCCATTTTCCCCCACACGGGCTAAAGATTGCGTATACGCACAGTTTGCCGTCGCAGTTTTTGGTTATCTTGATCTGCTGATTTATTTTGCCTAGTTTTATTAGAATATTTCTCGGAGAGTTGGAAAAAAAAAACCCACACTCAACCTTATATTTATTTGTTTACTCAGTTTTTTATGCTTTAAAAGTGATAATAATACAAATTTAATAATTATAAACACTTATTTCGCGTCTCGTTTGTATTATTTTTTTTTCGCTTACACATTTCTTTCTTATATTTTTCTTCTTAATTTTCGTTATCACAATTTAATTTTTAAAAATGCTTTTATCTGTAACATGTTTTAAAAAAATCCTAAGACAACATGCAGCTGACACAATTACAGGTCAAATAAATTAATTATTGTACAGGCAATAAATAAATAAAATAACTAAAATAATAATCTTACCAATTAACTACTCATTTATAATATTTTGGTCTGATTGGGCTTTTCTGGGTTTTCCCCAATCCGAGCAACATATGCTGCAAACTAAATATTGTTGATTTAAAAATGTTGTAGGAATTTAATAAATAAAAATATATTTTGGTTAGCTGTATATTTTTTAATGTTTAATTTTTTCATTCGAATTTTATGGATAAGGCTATTAAAATAACAGGATCTTCATTTTGGTATAAGTATCAGATAGGAAAATTCGATTGCAGGACAACAAGAACAGAAATCTTTATGAAAAAAAGTGGCAAAGATTTGATTCTGTTGACTTATTGACCCAAAAGATCATCAAAACAACCATTTGGAGGTTTGGTATGTTCCCAAAACTTGTAGCGTAAACTATTTCAAGAAACTATCGAAGAAATTTTGCAAAAAAAAACCAAAACCCTACAAGTTAGAGACTGAAAAAGAATGTTCTATTTTCTTAAAAATAGCAAACTTGGTCAAAAACTCCTTGAAAAAATGTTGTATATGACCATCATTGTAGCTCAAAAAACTAATGATGCAGTTCGATTCTTAGGACCCGAAATAGGGGGAAACCATTGAGTTGAATCATGTCTTTTTTTTTTGGACTTGCACAGTGTAATTATTTCAATAAAATCTCTTTTCACTGTTTCTTAAACTAAATGAAATTCATTTTAAATTGTTTAAAAAAGAAAGATTGGCAAATAAAGGCTAAAATCTATCAGTTGATTTATTTATATGAATACGACTTTAGTAACATGTCTCGTTTGCAATCTCATGGCCAAATCCCCCCCCTCTTAAGCTTTGTCCTCATCATTCCATTGCCTCAGTTTTTTATTTGCACGCGCAACAAGGAAAATTAAAATACCTTTTTTTTTATATAGTATATATATTTATGTCCCATTCCAAGTAACACCTACACACACTCGCATACAAATATCGAGCGAGCTCTATGTGTGTGTGTGTGTGTGTGTGTGTGTATGTGTGTGAGTAGATATAAAAACTCAACTCAGAAGGAACTGAGAAACTCAACTTTTGGGCCACCAAAATGCGTTGAGAGTATATCAAAAATATCAAAGTTGATACATATACACACACTTACATATGTCTATATACATATACATATATATATATATAAATATGCATGTGTGTGTGTGTGTTGTGCAGTGTGCAAAAAAAAAAGAAAAAAGTTTTTCTGCCTTGCGTTTTCCCCTTCACTTTCGTCGTGTGCAATTGTTGTTTTTGTCGCTTTTTCGCTTTTTATTCATAGACGTCAACTTTTCAACGTTATTTCTCCTGACTCTTTATCCAGCCCCCCCTGCCCCCCTGCCCCCCCCCCTCTCTTTCTCTCTCTCGCTCTGTCTCATTCCTTCTCTCTGTCTCTGTGTGTTTCTCTGTCAGTTTCTTTTGGGTTCCTCTTTGTGCTGCGTTTCTTGTTGCTTTGCGTTTTCGTGTTGTTCGCAATGCAAGCAAATTAAAAATTCAATTTTTGTTGTGCAACTTTTGCACTTAACCCCAACTCCTGACCCCCACCCCTGCCAACCACAACCCCAACTCCAACTCCAATTTCATCCCCAAACCGAATAAATTTTCGTCTCCAACTTCCACGTTCTGTTGGCTTTTCTTCAACTTTGTTTCCCTTGTCCGCATTGCGTGCATGTTAGCAATATGTTATTAAAAATGCCTCAAAACCAACCGCCCCTTTACCGCCCTCTCTTAACCCCTAGCCTAGTTGCCACCTGCTTTGTGTATGCGTGTGACCACGCCTACTTATCACATTTTTTTGCAAAAACTTAAAATGGCAAACTTACTGTGAAATGTGAAATGTGAGTGGGAGCAATTAAAACCAAAAATTGTTTAGTTGCAATTTAGTTGAAACATAATAGAACCAGGGCTTAAAAACTGATTAAAATCATAACCGTAACCGTTAACCGGTATTAACCGATTGAAATTGGTAACCGTAACTGAAACCGTAGCTGAAACATAAAAACCGAATATGTTTCAACCGAAATAGCCGTTAAGAAACCGATTAATGCATATCGGTTAATTTGGGTTCGGTCGAAAACAAAATCTATTCAACGTTTTATCGTTTGGAATTATCTTTTTTTTAAGACTAAATCTGATATTTTGTTCTAATTTGTATTTTGATCTCAATATCTTATTTTCTTATTTTTTTATATTTTTAAATATGTACTTGTTTTTCAATTTGCATAGCTTGTGAGCCGAAATCATACTGGTATTTCGAAATCGATACATACAAACAACCGGTAACCGATATACAAGACTTTTGTTTAACCGATAACCAAATACGTAACTGAAACCGATATTCTTTTCAGTTTGATACTCGAAGGAAACAATACACTTTTTTTTTTGTATATTTTGAATTGCTTTGGAAAAATAATAATTTTTAATTTTATAATTTTTTACTGAATACCAATTTAGCAATGTTTCAAAATTTAATAAAAAAAAATGGGATTCTATATTCATGTGCAGATTTGTATCATATTTTTAAAAAATTTGGTTCAAAATGTCAAAATCACTCTCGTTTCTTTTATTTTTTCCATCACTGTACGTTTGTATATATTTATCAGATATAATTATGGCTAAGTTATGCTTAGTAGACGCCTCTAAAAAAACTACAACTAAAAACTATAATCAATCCTTTAAAGATTATATTTGTTTATTTGAATTTAAAAAAATAATTATTAAAATTGTATTCCTTTAAATTTAAAGACAGCGTTAATAGTTTTATCTTGAGACATTTTCTTAATAAAAGATTGCTTATAAAGTATTGTCAGAGAACTCTAAAAAAAAAGTAAAAATATACATCGAAATAACTGTAAAAATTTTAATTTGAAATATAAAAAAATAAAGCACACTTATAATTTTGTTTATATATCTAATGCTCTGCTCATACGTTAAAAAATTTTGGAATTGTGATATATGTAATATATAAAAATCCTTACTGGATATTAAAACTAATTTTTACAGTTTTATCTTGTGTTTGATTTCGTTTTTATTTTACAGACATATTCATTTAAAAGTTTTGTACAGGGTATGCCATAGTCGAGCACTCTAGATTGCAGATTTGTTTTGCTATCATATTTATAAGTAGCAATAATTTAATAAATTGTGTCTTTATTGATATACTAGATAGACACTCTGTAAGTCGAGTTTTGAACTTACTTTAAGCACCATCTTCTATTTAAACGAGTAAAGGATCTTAAAGCTGCGTCCTTGAACTGAGTCCCCAATGATATCATATGTTGATCTGATTCATATCAGATCAGACTACATAAATAAATGAATGGATGTTGTTGCTGTTGTTGCTGTTGTTGTCGTTTTTGTATATTTTTCAACCTGCAACGAATTGTTGTTGTTGTAGTTGTTGCTTTGGTCATTTTAATCGCCGTTGTTGTTGTGCATTCAATTGAGATACGCCTCTGCTCCTAACCCCTCTTCTCTCTTCTCTCCTCTCTGCCTTTGCCCCTTGCTTTGCTCTCTTGCAACTACCTCAATTCCCCCCCCCCCCCATTCGTTGCTTGCTTTTGACTTTTGCATTCGTTTGTTTTGCTTTGCGCTCGTCGTTTTGTCGCGTCTCGTTGTTGGTCAGTTTAGTTGCCGTTGCCGTTGTTGTTGTTGCTTCCTTGTTTTTGATACTCTTGCAGCGGGTATTATAATTTCTTCACAAAGTTTGTAATGCATAAAAGACACTTTAAAGTATATAAATATATTCCAACTTGGGATAGGATTTGATATTTATTTTATTTCTCTTTAACTGAAAATGGGATGCGATATTTAATTTACTGCTCTTTATTATCATTTATCCCAATTCCACCAAAAGCAGTAAGCTATCTAATGTATTTCTACTTAAATATTAAAACCATATACAGTCGTCGGATAAAGTATTTTGACAAAACTAAAGTTAAATCATCGCGTAATTTGAACTTACTTTATGTTTAGTTTGGCATCAATGGAAAGGTTATTCAAATTCCGTTTGAATGATACAAAACTTTCCGTAACCCATTAAGTACGCATTGAAAATTTTGAATTTTTGTAAAAGTCCACTGTTTTGACTTTTTTCCTCGATTTTTTCCAAAAAAAAAATATTGTTGCATAAATATTCTTTAAACAATTCTAAGAGAGACTGAAAAAAAAATTTCCAAAAATCTCTTTGCTAGTATTTTATATAATTTTTTGAAAATTGCTAAAAATGTCTATTTTAACCCATTTTGCCTACTTTTCATACAAAAAGTGGCTAATTGGCAATTTTCAAAAAATTATATAAAATACTAAATTTAATAAGTACTACTGTGGGCAAAAAGTATCGGGAATTTTAAATTTAAAAAATTTTGGGATTCCAATTGGAACAAATGTTTGTACTTTTAGGTTGGCACTACTATCACTAACATCTGTGCAAAATTATACGTTAAAATATTCATTAGTGTTTAAGCTACGATTAGTTTTGTACGACGCCAAAAGTGCAATTGGCGATTTTGGTTGAATCTCCTCAATCGACTCGAAACGGTGTCCTCGGAGTGGTCTTTTGAGCTTAGAAAATAGCCAGAGGTCACACGAAGATAAATCAGGCGAAAAAGGTAGCTGTGGGAAAATTTTGGTCGAGTTTTTGGCAAAATGGTCACGAGAACGGGGCAGTATGAGAGGGCGCATTATCGTGTTGCAAGAACCATGAGTTGTCAGCCCATAGTTCTGGCGTCTTTTTACGCATAGCTTCGCGCAAACGACGCAAATCTCTCAAACAATATTCCTTGTTGACAGTTTGGTCGGTCGGAAGGAATTTATAATGAACTACAACACGATAATCCAAATAAACTGTCAACATGACCTTGATTTTTGAGCAAATTTGACGCGATTTTTTCGGTCTCGGCTCACCTTTAGCCGATATTCGCTCGATTGATCGGTAATTTCCATGTCGTAAGCGTAGATCCAAGTCTCATCGCCCGTAATAATGCGTTTTATCTTGTCCTGGTAGTCAGAAAACATTGTTTCACTCACTTCTACGCGGGGCTTTTTTCGATGAAATTGACCGTTTTTTGGCACCAAAATCGCCAAATGCACATTTGGCGTCGTACCAAACTAATCGTAGCTTAAACACTAATGAATATTTTAACGTATAATTTTGCACAGATGTTAATGATAGTAGTGCCAACCTAAAAGTACAAACATTTGTTCCAATTGGAATCCCACAATTTTTTAAATTTAAAATTCCCGATACTTTTTGCCCACAGTAGTATATATATTTTATAGCTTTTTATAAATTTAAAATAGGTATTAAAAATGAATTTATCGGGGGTGCCACAGAAATCACTTTGGCTTGAATTTCACTTAAATTTCATACAAATTTGAGTGAAATTCAAGCGATAGCGATTTCTGTGGCACACCCGAAATCTGAATTCGGGAACACTACAACAACATCGACAACAACAACCCTAAGTTGGGAGCAGCCGCTGCTCCCGGAGCCACTGCTTGCCCAACGCTGTTTTAGATACAAACAGAACTTGATGAAAAACTTTTGAACAAATGCAGAGTATCGAGTGCTTCGATGTGCCACAGATAACATTTTCTTTTATTTTTTTTTATTTTTTTTATTTATACATACATACAATATGTACAAGTGTATATAGTTTTTGCAGTTGCCTCATGGCAGCAGCTTCAATTGCGTTGCACTTTGCGTTGCGATTTTCAACAACATCAACAACAACATCAACAACAACATCATCTCTCGGTGGCTGCTGCCTCCGATTCGTCTGATGCCTTGTGCCTCTAGGTTCACATTCTCATTACAGTTCATTCACCCAAAAGATACGGCTTTATGTATCTATTAGTTATGTATGTGCTGTTGTTGTTGTTGTTGGAGTTGCTGCTGGCCATGTGCAGAGGCTAAAACTGCGAGTGGCATGCGGCATGTGGCAAGAGGCAAGAGCCGCAACTGCAGCAGCAGCAGCAGCTACGGTCTGCACTTTCAGCCAAGTTTTGATTTGTGAGTTATGTTGCAGACACACACACACACACACACACACTTGTACAGTGTTGACCCTAGTGGCTGTGTGTGTGTGTATATATGTTCCATCTCTGGTTTTGGTGGAATTGTTTCCACTTGTGTCCACACACAATGCCTTAAAGCTGCCCTAAACTAATCGCATTTGCATTTCTCAACTCATCTCATTCCTCTCTCTCTCTCTCTCTCTCTCTCTACATATATTGCTCTCGTGCTCACTAACTACATCTCTTACTCTCCTCGCACCTTTATTCACTCTCTCTCTCTCTCTCTTTTTATCTCATTGCAGGTGAGTTTCTTTTGCAACTAGAACCAATTTCCAGCTTAAAAAGAAGGAGAGAAAAAAAAAAGAAGATGTTTCAAATAAATGAACCAACCAAAGAGCCGCATGAACCAAAAACAAAACACACAACAGCAACGAAGCCCGCAACAACACAAAAAAGCTGTTGCTTTTACAGGGTATACGACTGGCATATGAATTTGGTGAGCTTCATTTTGTTACAGTTATTCATAATCAATGGGTTAATTATTATGCTAATTTGTGAATAACAATCTCTAAAAAGGGTTTTTTAATCTAATTACTTTAAATCTTCTTTGTGGTCTATTTTGAAGCGAAACAAAAGTAAACAAAATGTTTAAATATTTCGAAATATAAACAACTTGACCTTTTTCTATTTTAAAAAATCCGAAGAAGATTCCAAATGTTTTTCATGACAAATCTTTTAAAAAGTTCATGTTTTAATAACATAGATAGTTATCTTATATAGTGTCAAATACTTAAAGTACTTAAAGGTTTCCTTAGAAAAACTCAGTTTTTGCTTATTGAATATTATAAATTTAATGAGTTTTTTCAAGTTGTGCTGATTAATTTCACTTACAGTGGATAACATTTATATATATATTTTCAACTTCAAACGCAAAAAAAATGTATAAAACTAACGAAAATCGAAAATTTAAAAATTGAGATTAAAGCGCATAATATTACCTTTTCAAAAAAGGTTCATATATTAGGATAATATTTCAAATAGAAGGAGAAACTATACAAAAACAATAAAAAGCTTAAAGCTTGCGTTACTTTAATGTTCGATTTTATCTTGTATAACTAAGAAAAACCTATTTTATATAAAAAAAAACTCAATCTAATATTTGTTATGATACTCATTGTATTTTTTGGTATAACTTATTCGAGTTGGCATAATTTGCAGAATTTTTTTCATGTCCAAAACAGATGGAAAAATTACTTGAAAGGTTTCCTGAGAAAAATACACAATTTTCTTAACATCAAGTTGTTGTAAATGGTACCTCATACGAATTCCGAAACTTTTTTAGAGAATTTTAAAAAAGAAGAAAAAAAAAAACCAAATTAAATGTTTAGTAATCCAAAATTGGGAAGAAAAAATTAGGAATCATTAATTAAGAATTTCAACTAAGAAACATATTCAGAGTACAAAAATTAGAAAAAAAAATTAGGAAAAAAAAATTGGGCAAAGTATCTTTGGTTTTCCTGTCATTAGTTAAATTCTTTCGAATTTAAAAAAAAAGCTAAATCATCAAATGAAAAAGCCAGAGACTTAGTAGTGCAAGCGTGTCAAGAAGCCGACGATCAAACTACTGCATTTCTACCAACACTGAAAAATATGTGCAACGCATGTAGATTTTGAAATAAATGGTTCGAATAAATATCACATGCGCTGGCAATCAAAGTCTTGATTTTAAAATAAATGGTTCGACAAATGTTGTCTTTTTGCTTATATGAAAAAGCCGAAATCAAAAATATTTTATTAAAAATTTTTGTCTTTCCAATTTTTGCTTTCCCAATTTTTGTCTTCCTTATTTTTGATTCCTTATAACTGTATTCCTAATTTCGGATTCGTAATGTTGGATTCCGAATTATTCGATTCCTAATTTTGGATTCCTTTTTTTTTTTTCCGAATTTTCGTATTTTGAGTAATATTTTTCGACATTCGTACTTATATAGAATCGTTGTAAATAATTAAGATTATTTTTTTTTTAAATAATTTCTACTTGAACCCATATAAAATTAGAAACATTATATTTTTTAGGTTTTACACATTCTTAAACTTTTTCTGAAAATGTTACCAAAACGTGTCTTAAATGCTTCCAAAGCTAAGCATAAATTTTACAATTTCTTGAGGTGCTTGAAAAAAATTCCCTTTTTTTTTTGTAAGATTCTTCTTATAATAAGAATTATATGTGAAAATATTTGCTCTTGTAGTGAAGATCAAATGAACTAAAGTGAAGCCATTGTCGTGTGTTTTTACAGGGTATTTGTGTAGTCAACTGCCTTTAAGTTGCCTTTCTCCCTGTGGTCAGTACAAGAAGAACAAGAAACCAATGACAACCATTGAATTGAAGTGACCCCCCCCCCCTCCCTGCACCCAATAAACTCCTACCAAACCCCATCGTATCCCCCTCAAAAGCTTTTCCAAAATAAAATATAAAAAAAAAATAAACGAAACGCGAAAATTTGTTTCGTTTCTTATTTTTTGCAATTTGTAGATGTTTTTTTCTATTTTTTTGTCGCTTAGTTTAGTGTTGCATTTGGTGGGGCCGGGGGGGGGAGTAAGGGAAAGGAAAACAGGAAAAGAAAAATACATATATATATATATAGATA